>PITA01006920.1:0-95629 GCA_004023965.1 Spilogale gracilis | reverse complement strand
GGAGGGGGGAGGAGGGGGATGAGGAGGAGTACCACCTTACTTAATCTGCCAAAAATGCTTAACCTGAGTCAAGTCATGAGGAAACAATCTGAAAAATACCAATTGAGGGATAGTTAGCAAAATAACTGGTCAGAAATACCAATTTCATGGAAACAAATAACTGGGCAACAGCTGTGATTGAAGGATACAACTGAGGCAAGACAACTATATATGCCACATTGCTCTTGATTAGATCTCAGAACAACAACAATAAATGTAGACATGAAGAGCATCATTGCGGCAAATGAGGAAATCTGAATATGGGCTGCATATTATAAAATAACCTGCTATTTTAAATTTTTTGAATGTGATGATTTTATTATATTTATATAAAAGAATGTACTTGTTCTTAAAAGATACTTGTTGAGGGGCGCCTGGGTGGCTCAGTTGGTTAAGCGACTGCCTTCGGCTCGGGTCATGATCCCAGAGACCCGGGATTCAGCCCCGCGTCGGGCTGCCTGCTCGGCGGGAAGCCTGCTTCTCCCTCTCTCACTCCCCCTGCTTGTGTTCCCTCTCTGGCTGTGTTTCTCTCCGTCAAATAAATAAAAATCTTAAAAAAAAAAAAAAAAGACACCTGTTGAATATTTGGAAGAGAAATGTTATAAGACCTTCAATTAATCCTTGATTAATTAATTAATCAAATAGATCAGCAAAATATATCAGATATTACCTATATATTTGTATAGAGGGACTTAAAGTAAATATGGTTGAATGATAATAATTGTTAACTATGCTGTTCTTGCAACTACACCTTTTTCTGTCGATTTATAATTTTTCAAAATGAAAAGTCAGGGTAAGAAATAATACAAGTTCATAATAGACTATTTCAAAAATTCAGAGGATAAAGTTAAGAAAACAAATGCATAATTTCTAGGTGTTTATCCTTCCAGAATAGAGAGATACAGCTACATTCTACCAACTTGGACTCTTGCTGAATACAGAGTTTTGTGATCTGGTCTTTTCACTTAATATTACAACATGAATGTTTTCCTTGTTATGAAATAGTCTTCTAAACTATTTTTCATGGCTTAGTAATATTTGATCATGTGCCATTGTTATATAAACACTTCCTTATTATTGGACATTCAAGTAATGTAGTGATTTAAAATCTAATAATTTAATCTCCATCCTTGGAACTAAATTTTTGTGTTGGTTCATGATTAGTTTTTAGATAAATTTCTAGAACTGGAGAGACTGGATCAAAGGACATATATACCTCAATCCATGGCAGACACAGTTGGAGGCTATAAAACACTCTTGCCCCTTTCTTTCTTGCTAAGAAAATCTGTTTCATTTGGGACAACACGCCCAGCTCCAGGGATGAATTATGACAGGTCTGGACCAGTCATGGAAATCTCATTTCCTCTGTCAGAAACTTGCTTTCTCTTTTCTCTTAAAATGGGGCAAGGGCAGGTAGGGAGCACAAGGGCCAGCCAATGAGCCAAATGAGTCAAAAAAGAGAATATTTCTGGGAGTGCCCTGATGAAAGAAAAGTGCCTTTCCTTCTGGCACTTTATATAAAAGTGGAGACAAAATGCTTGGGCTGCTAAACCCAGAGACCACACTGAGGAGGGAACCATGGAAGAAAGAAGCTGAGTCCCAGATGACATCCTTGGCTTTTTTTTTTTTTTTTAAGATTTTATTTATTTATTTTACAGAGAGAGAGAGAACAAGCAGAGGGAGCAGCAGAGGGAGAGCTAGAAGCAGGCTCCCCACTGAGCAGGGAGCCCAATACAGGGCTCGATCCCAGATTCCTGGGATCATGACCTGAGCTGAAGGCAGACACTTAACTGACTGAGACACAGAGGTGCCCCATCCCTGGCTTTTGATGATATCATCGAGCTATGTGCCGAACCAGGAATCATCTTTTCCTGGATTATCAAAAACATGTTTATTGGCTAAACACTGTCAGTCAGGCTTTGTCACTTGTATATTAAAATATACAAACCCGTTTATGTTAAAATATATAATAAACAAACAGCAGTCCTAGCTGATGTCTGTTGCCAGATTGCCTTCCAAAAGGGTTGTATTGGTTTTCTTTCTCAGAAGTAGAAAAGCATGACTGATTCTCCATCCCTTCCCCTGTACTGGGTGTATAATAAAGTTTCTGTTTCCTCTAAAAGACTGCTTCATTCAGGGGACTGTCTACATCCAAATTGCAACATAGAATCTGCTCTTTGCTTCAACTCAACACCAAAACAAGTATCCTCCCTCTTTAAAAGTATGTGTTCATGCAATTCTTGCCCTCAATGCCCACCACCAGGCGCCCCCATCCCATGGGGCACTAGGTGTGGGGCATAAACCATGAATCTTGGAACACTTAAAAAATAAAACAAATTATTAAAAGTTGCAAAAAATTGAATGTTGAAATACATAAGAATAAAACAATAAAAAATAAAATAAAAATAAAAATATGTGTTCAGCCACTTCAATTTTATGAAAGATCTACATTAGCACCAGGATTCACTAACCACAAGAAATTCAAGGATTTTCACTTTTAAAGAAAAGGGCAAAAAGTGAAAACAACACTCAGTATGTGTTCTTCACTGAGCCCTGACGGAGGCAGCGTGCATCCCGAGCAGTGAGAGGCCCCCCAAGCCAAGCTCCTTCCCGGGGGGCCACACTCAGCATCATCTCAGCATCCAGTCGCCATAGCTTTGAACTCTGTGAGCATCCATGCATCAATTTATTTTGTGCATCCCTTAGCAAGACGTGTCCTAAGGTATCAGGGAAACCTAAAAGAGGTTACTTTGGCATCTGGGAACACTTAAAAATGTTTCCGTAGAGGGCGCCTGGGTGGCTCAGTGGGTTAAAGCCTCTGCCTTCAGCTCAGGTATGATCTCGGGGTCCTGGGTCATGCGCATCAGGCTCTCTGCTCAGCAGGGAGCCTGCTTCCTCCTCTCTCTGTCTGCCTCTCTGCCTACTTGTGATCTCTCTCTGTCAAATAAAGAAATAAATAAAATCTTTAAAAAAAAAAAAGAAAAGAAAAATGTTTCCGTAGAAATTAATGGTAATTGCTTCTTTGCTTACTCCATTTCTGTTTATGATTCTGCTTGGGGATAGCTTTTTCCTGTACCGAGGAAAGACTGCCCCCTAGAGGTCTATCTTCTAAGTAGACGTAGACGTAGAAACCACGTGGAACACAAGCGCAGTATGACAGGGCATCACTTCAGAGGGTCACAATTTTGGTTTGCACACGCAATTCAGGCATCTGATGTTCCAAGTTAACCTTTAGCTATAAAGTCAGTGATGGAGACCTCTGAAAACTGCGAGCAGGAGGTTCACCCTGTGGCTGGGGCGCGGCGATGCACAAAGTAATGGATAGTTTGTCTAGAGGCGGGAGTTCTTTCCCAGCCCTAAAACTATGAGCAAACCATGGAAACAAACTCAATTTCATTCACTTTCCTTCTCATGACAACTACTAACTCATGGAAACTTGTAAATGGTTTCTCTAAACTTCCCACCTTGCAGATGAGGAAACCAGGGTCCAGATGGGTTAAGCGGGGCTGCCCTGCTCTTCTCTTAGCTCAGTCCCGGAACTGATTGGTTAGCTATTCACCAGGCTCTCTGATCTCAGTTCACCCAAGAGAACCCTCGCAATGGAGTTTGTCCAAAATAACTGTAATTAACAACAAGATGAGAAATTCTTGCAGTAAGGAATGACGGTTTTCTGGCATAACTACATAATACTGATCCCGTTACAAACTGGATTGTACTTGGGACCTGGACATGTGTGAAATGGTTATGAATGAGCCACAATTCAGGGAAGAGAATCAACATCCTGAAGTTTTATCAAAGAAGGTACATTGGAGTCCAAAGCAAATAGAGGTTGCTTTCCAGTTATAAACATTTTGCTGTGCAGACCCTGTTTCTGGAAACTGGGAATGATGAGATGTGAGGACTGAAACACTTGGGTTACTTTAGTCATTTTTCAGTTGTGTATTTTAATGACTAGGATATAAAACATCTAAATATGGCTTCCAACCAGTTAGCAGCATTTGCAAAGTTAACAAGTCTTCTACCTTTGGTGAGGTCTTCTGTCATGACACTTGCAATATTCCAAACTAGACAAGGATCTTATCCTTAAAAATGGCTAGTACTTGATTTGCATCAATCAACATTGGCAGTGGTGGAAAGCAAGTCAGCCATGTAATGGCCTGACCACTTTTAAATCAAGACATCATTACAAACCTGGAGTATTTTTAATCTAAAAAGATCTTAGGCATCACTGAGCCTGATTTTGGAGATAAGAAACCAAGGATAAAGGAAATTAAGTAACTTGTGTTGCTAGCATTGTGGGAAATGGGATTTTTTTCAGGGGAAAAAAGGAACCACAAGATAAGGATGCAAGGATGAGGCTGTAAGCGGAAATTAGCATTCTGTCTTTATGGGCAGTGGAGTCCCACAGTTTTGCTCTCTACACTGATCCAACCAGAACATTCAAGCCTTCTTCACCAGCTATCATCTTTCCCACATGTACCAGCAGCCCCAAACAGAGACCATCTTACCCAATGTCCACGCATTCCTTTTTCTCCCTTAGGGCCTTGGATGTAACTGTCGGCTCCAGGATCCCCCTGAGAAAAGAAAAGTTTGCTTACCTCAAATGGATGGAAAAGATAGGAAAATAAATCACAGGAAATATGATTTTTTTTTAAGTAACAAAGTAAACCTTTTTAATTGTCCAGGCCTGCTCAGAAATCCTGAATACCCAATGCAGTTAAAGTTGCATTAGGTTCTTTAAGAACCTAATAAGATGGATCTTATAAATAAAATCTCTTATTTGTTGCAGGGCTAAGATCTGCTGCACAGATGCCTCATTGATGAATAATTAATTGTTGTCTTTGTGTCTAAGCAAACTATTTGTAAGTCCTTAGATAAAAGCAGCTGAAATCCTTCAACCAACACTTACAGGGTCTCCCCTTAACCCAGGCTCTCCGTGCTCTCCAGGAGGTCCAGGTAGTCCTGCCAAGCCCTTAAATCACAGAAAAAGAAATGTGTCACTTTAAAAGATCATCTATAGCCTAAAGGGAAAAGAGCATTAAGAGGGAAAATGAGAATCGCATTAAAGGGCAATTTAGTACTTGAACTTTAAAGCATTTGCAGGTGAATAGGTGAGGTTGCAATGCAGAAAAGAGCATACTTTTATTGGAAGGCTGTAATGTGTGTGGCCCTAGGTATGCATTACCTCACTGAACCCTCGAAACTCAGGAATTACATATTGCAGGCAAGGAACCTAAGGCTCAGGAAAGTTGGACCCAGTTCTCCCTATCACAAAGTGCCTGATCTTTCCACTTCTCCCTGATGCTCCTACACAGAAACACACATAAGAAGAAGGCGCTCTCTACCACAGACATGGGCAGCACTGGCACAGCAAGTTCTTATGAAGAAGGGGCAAAAAGAAAGAAAAATATTTCTAGAACTCTAAAAATGGGAAAGAAAGGGAATCAGTGAGGTAAAGCAACTGACCATAAGACTATGACATGATAAAGAAATGGTTGCCTCTCTTAAAACCTGCTGTTAATGGTACCCCCTCTGTGTAGTAGTTACTGCAGAGTCATGAAGAGCCCCTACCCCAGGAACCTTCCTCAAATTGTGTTATGTGCCTGGTTCTAGAGGGTACATGCCACACTCTGAGTCTAATGATGTGGGACCCATCTCTGAGATCTGGTTCTCAGACACACTGGGAATGGAATATTCTCTAGGCTCTAAAAAAAAAAAAAAAAAAAAAAAAAAAAACCCTTCTTATTGTTACTTAGAACTCCACCTTACCTCTTTCCTCACCTTATATAATGATAAAAGGGAGTTACTTAGGTCTAAATTCCAACCCTGCTATCCAATTTACTACCCAGGCAAATTTCTTTGACATATCTAAGATTCCATTTTCTCATTTGTAAAACAGATATACCAATTCTATTGGGCTATAATGAAAATTAAATGGAATAATAAATTAAAATGCTCATTATAGAGCCTGGCATTTGGTTCTTATTATGACGGACCCAACTTTCTAAGTGTTTTGCTAGATACCCTCTACAGGTAAGAAGCCCTTAACATGCGTTTACTGAATTTAACTAAATGAGATTTGGGTCTCTGGTCTTGAAAGACTGAAGGGTCTCTGGTCTTGAAAGTAGTGTGGTGTGCCCCACTTTCTCCAAAATTTAATCCCCAAATTGCAGCTTATCAATTCAGCTTCCCCCAATAAAGAACCATTTCTTGTGACTCCTTGTTTTACTTATCATGAAATCAATCCACACCTTGGGGTAAAAATATCACTCTAATACCATGAGGGGTGCACAAAAACATAACCCCACCTCTTACCTAACCCTGTCAATCAACAGAAGCTGATTATAACAGTTCTGAGATGGATCCCTCTGACTGGATTCCATAATTGCTTCATAATATCTGCCATGGCCACAAGAAGGCAGAGCTGCAGTAATACACCAGGCATTTGCTTCCCTTACGTGGAAATATAATGTGGGAAGAATGTAGAGAAAGGAGAGAGAACTACAGCCTGATACGGTCAAGAAGGGTATCCTGAGCGGGATACAGAAGAGAGGAGCTGGAAATTGGAGAGAAAGTAATATTCAAATAAACACTGGAAATGGAAACAGGGAAAAGTCACTCAAGGATGGGGTACCTAGCATGAGCTAAGACACAGAGGCGAGCATGCAGAAGGAATCCTCCGGGAACAATGAATAGTACAATCTGACTGGAAAGGACACTTTTGGACTGACAGTAGTGAAGGATGCGGCTGTTTCCTTCCTGAGGCTGGGGTGTGAAACTGAATCACTGGCAACAGAGAGCCTTGCAAAGCCCATGAGGTAGGTCATGGCAATTACTGTTCGAAAAGCTAAGAAAGCCAGTTTTCATCATTCATTTCACTAGCAGCATGGGAGGGTCTTCACTAAAGATTCCAAATAGCTAATATTTATTGCCCTTTAACTCCCAATCTGGAACTGAAACCACTAGAGGATTATTTCCCAGAACTTAAAAATAAACTGTCAAGGTCAGTTTATGCAGTAGAAATATGAGAGAAGAATATCCTCATACTTTACCCGATTTCCCCTATTTCCTTTTTCTCCAGATAACCCTGGGGCTCCACGATTACCCTAGAAAAAGAAAAATAAATATACAAAGAAGCTTTGTATACCAAGTCACACCAGAAACTTTTTTCACATAGTTACACATTCCAGCCAAGAGCAGAAAGTTTCTTTACCATCCAACTTGTATGTGACAGACTAGATGCCCTGAACAATCCTTCCTTTGAAAAACAATTTAAAATTCCAGATAGCAGAGATTACGATACTCTACATATGTTCATGAGCTGATAAAGAACAAGAGAAATCCTTAGTTCCGAGTAAAGAGGAAGCAGAAGTCCAGAGAATGGTGATTGGCTGTCTTTAGGACTTCTGATCAGTGTGTGAGTGCGGTGTGAAAATCAAATCTTATCATTTATTTTAAAGTGATCACAGGTGACTGTGCCACCAAGTACAAGATAGAAGAAACAAACCTCAATGCAGACCTTAATGACTTCTCACAGACAAAGTTCATTTAAAAATGAACTTAAATCAAAACTCATCAAAAAAGGAAAAAAAGAAAAGAAGAAAAAGAAAAACATAAAAAAAGAAAATCAAATCAAATCAGTCAATCAAAATTCACATGAGGGAGACACCATGAGGGAGAAGCCAGCAGAAACAACAGGCAACTACTGGGCATTTACCCCAAAGATACAGATGTAGTGAAAAGAAGGGCCACGTGTACCCCAGTGTTCATTGCAGCAATGGCCATAATCGCCAAACTGTGGAAAGAGTCAGGGTGCCCTTCAACAGATGAATGGATAAAGAAGATATGGTCCATATATACAATGGAATATTACACCTCCATCAGAAAAGATGAATAGCCAACTTTTGTAGCAACAATGGACCGGACTGGAGGAGATTATGCTGAGTGAAATAAGCCAAGCAGAGAAAGTCAAATATCATATGCTTTCACTTACTTGTGGAGCATAAGGAGTAATATGGAGGACAGTAGGAGAAGGAAAGGAAATGGGAAGTGGGGTAAATCAGGGAGGGGGATGAAACATGAGAGACTTTGGACTCAGAAACAAACTGAGGGTCTTGGAGGGGAGAGGGTGGGGGATGGGTGAGCCTGGTGGTGGGTGTAGAGAGCTCCTATTGCATGGAGCACTGGGTATGGGGCATAAACAATGAATCTTGGAACACTGAAAAAATAAAATAAAATAAAAAAGAGTAGATGCGGGGCACCTGGGTGGCTCAGTTGTTTAAGCGACTGCCTTCGGCTCAGGTCATGATCCTGGAGTCCCTGGATGGAGCCCCGCATCGGGCTCCCTGCTCAGCAGGAAGCCTGCTTCTCCCTCTCTCACTCCCCCTGCTTGTGTTCCCTCTCTAGCTGTGTTTCTCTCTGTCAAATAAATAAATAAAATATTTAAAAAAAAAGAGTAGATGCTAAGAGATCTCAACAGGCAACAAAATCAGACTTATAATGACTAGAGCTATTGGAATTACCATATGCAGAATATAAAATAAGTATATTTCATTCATTTAAATAAATTCAAATAAATAAATCATTCAAATAATAAATTCAAAAAATAATTCAAATAATAAATTCAAAAAATAAATCAAATAAAAAAAATCATTCAAATAAATAAAGAAAGAAACAATGAGTACAATAATAAACCACTGTTAAAAAAGAGACCAAGCAGAATTGAGAAAGAATCAAAAAAACTTCTTAAAGTGAGAATCAGAATAACTGAAATTAAAAATCCATATGACAGGTTAAATAGTATATTAAACACAAGTGACATAAGAATTAGTGAATTTGAAACTGGAGAAAGTATGCCAAATACAGTACAGAAAGACAAACAGAAAATATGAAAGAGAGATTAAGAGACATTGTGGACAGTATAAGTTCTCACAAATTTCTAATTAGACTTTCATAAAGAGATAATAGAGAAAATGGGATAAACATTTCAAAATGAGAATTTTGCTAAGGAGTTTCCGAAACTGAAAGAAGGCACAAATGCTCAGATTCAAAAGCCTAATGAGCTCCAATCAGGATAAACAGAAAGAAACCCACACCTGGACACATCATATTGAAACCACAGAACACTAGAAAGAAATGGAAATTTTTAAAGCAGCATGATAATATTTTTTTAAGATTGCTCACAAACGTAACAACAATGAGTTTGATGGATAACTTCTTAACAGCACTAATGAGAGACAGAAGACAATAGAAGCCAGAAGACTACGAAATTCCATTTTCTAAGTGCTGAAAGAAAATCATTATTTCCTCAAGAACTATCTTTCAAGAAAAATGGTAAAATAAAGAGATTTTCAGAGAAACAAAAACCAAAGGTGTTTATAAATTCCATTAAAAGAAATTCTAAAAGTTGTACCTGAGGCAAAAGAAACAAGGTCTTTCATGTTCCTTTGAAGGCATCAGGGAAAGTAACAAATATGAGGGTAAAGCTGAATAAGCAATGACTAAGTAAAACAATAGTAATAACAATATCTAATTGATAGAACTTAAAAATAAATGAAGATAAGATATTGGGTGATAACATGTTATTATGGGAGGGAGCTGATTAGAGCTTATATTTTGAGGATAAGGGCAAATAATAGATTAACTTTAGACATGCTAAAGTATGTCTAAATTTAGCATTAGTATGCATGCTAACATTTCTAGACTATGTATAAAATATACATATAAGTATAATATACAGTATAGTATTTTATACTTTAAAGTATAAATACAGAGCATAAATACCAAACTAGTAGAGGAGAACCACAGAAATGAGAAACTTTCTATACCTGTTCTCCAACCAAGCCATCAACACCTTCATCACCAGGGTTTCCCTGTGGAGCAAAGGAAGATGAAACTTAGAGAAAAGAGGACCAGGTGTAGTGCTTACTGCTGTGATGTTAATTTACTTGCTAATGTTTGTTTTAGTTGGGAGAAGAACCTTGACCTTCCAAAATGACATTTATATATTGCAAACATATATTAAAAAACAACAATCATTTTCATTCCCAAAATAGTCACTAATGTTATATACTGTTTTTCCTGAGAGTTTGAGTTTCCAAAGAAAAAGATAAGAAAAAGAAAAACTCAAATTTCTAAGGGACAGAAAGGCTTCTCTCTCAACTTTTGCACTGGGAACAAGTAGTAACTCTTTCACAAGACTGAAACATATCCCACTGGTTGTGTGAATGTTAAAGATGGTCCTTTTGTCATTGCCTTTTTTTAATGTAAAAGGACTGGCAAAGATGCTTGAATTAATTTACTTAATGGAAACTCAGAAGATCTCAGATTAAGGAGGAATTCAATGACAGTGTATCCATATGTATGTATTTGGGGAGACTTACCATCAGAAAACGACTTAAGAATGGAAAACCTGAAGCTAACTGGGTCAGAGTAAAAACTGGTACCCGCCGAGTAACATCTCACCAAATAGTCCATCACTTCCAATTCATGGACCCTTCGTTTTGCCAATCATAGGGGCATCTGGGTGGCACAGTCAGTGAAGCATTAGCCTTCAGGTTGGGTCATGATCCCAGGGTCCTGCTTAGCAGGGAGTCTGCTTGTCCCTCTGTCCCTCCCTCTGCTTGTGCTCTCTCTCTCTCCCTCTTGCTCTCTCTCAAATAAATAAAAATAAAAATCTTTTTTTAAAAAACCATATTTCTTATAAAGCATCTTTTGAAAAACAAGTCCAGAGTTTTGCAAGCCAAATAAAATGCATATTACATGCATGAAATAGTTGATTTACTCCTACTATCCGTACAAGGAAATCAAGCTTCAGGCACTTTTTTTAAACCAAAGGACAGCTGAGTTAGTGCTTGAAAACAACCACACCAAACTCTCAGACTACAATTATGTGATATATTTGCCACAGGCCACAAGGATGAATCAGTGATTCCAGGAGACATGAGTGAAGAAGCTCCATCACTTTGTAGCCACTACAAGGATAACGTGGGGAACAGAGTGTACCTACAAAAATATTTTTTGAGTGCATGAATGAGCAAATGGGTACTTGGCCTCTGAATCTGAATGTAAAATCATTCTCTTACTATGCCAACTCCTTTCCTACCAAGCCCTGTGCTGGCATCCGTCTCCCATTTGATACTCCCTTTGACTACCACATCTTGAATTCAGGACCAACTCCTCCAGAGCATCACGTGACAAATGTGGTGGCTCAGTTATTATACATTTTCCTATATGTCCCTGTCTTAAACCATTCATGAACACAGCAGTTTGGCTATTAATATCATCCAACATATCCCCTTGTCAGAAAGTTTTTAAGTCCCAACTTACTCACACAAAGGAAAAGCAAGTGGGCTCAGTACTGTTTCCCAGAGAAATTGCTCTCCAGTTTAAACAAGAGGAAGGAAGTTCACCTACCTTCTCTCCTGAAAATCCTCTTGCTCCCTAAAGTTAGAAAGAAGTAAAAAGAATTAAGCTTGAACAAGAGTTTTAATGCTTTGTTTTACTTAGAATACCATATATTTCCAAATTCCAAGAAAATGCAATTAGTAGACCAAAATGAAGATTTCTTCTCCTGCAACTATAATGGACATCACAGCACTCTGACTATTACCACTCCCCTTTGCCTGTGACTTGGAGAAATTCATATCAGTAACTCCCCATGTAGTAGGGATGAGCAGGAAATGGCAATGACCTGCCACTTGTTAATAAAACAATCATATTTTTTCAAACAAAAGTGAGACTACACTGGCTAGGAAGCATAAGAAGGCTCCCAGGAACAATAGGACAAGTTAACTGAAAGTGTAACTTATTAGAATGTACAGAATATGGTGGCTATGGTCAGAAAAACTCTATAGGTCTCAGAGATTGTAGAGAAAATTTTCTAGCCTCATTAAAGGAGATTCTCTAATCCTGGAAGCTTAAGAGACATTTATGAGCCCCTGACAAAGGAGCCCACCCATTATTTCTTTGGCTTTAAAATGTCAGTGTTCTCAAACTCCCTTCCAAATGCCAGAGCTATGACTTTTCCTGGGGTTTTTTCTGGTACCAGAGCCTGTCCACAAGCAATGCAGCTCAGAAGTGCTGGGGAAACTAATACTCACTGGGAGCAGTTTGCAAACAATGCCTGTTAAGATTTGGTGTGCAAGTGTCGTGTCCCCCCCCCCCCCCGCTCTCACCCCTTTGGGTGGGACAACATTGAGGTGTGTGTTCAACACTGGCTCACGCAGTTCCTCAGCAGGATTAGGATCCATCTACTCACAGTGGTAATCTCATTAATACCAGACCCTTTTTAGGTCCCCTTCCTTCCTTAACTTCCTTCCTTAACTACTCCCTTGTCTTGCTAGCACTTACTGAGATCCCCTCCCAACAAACTATTTGCACTCGATTCTTTTTCTCAGGCTCTACTTCTGGGAAACCCACAGCCTGAGAAACAGCTAAGATGCTATGTTGAAGAAGTAAGATGTTCCTCAAACTCAAGGGATAAAACAGGGACAGGGAAAGAATTCCACAGTTTGAGGTCCACACTCACCTTAGGTCCTCTTATACCTGGGCATCCTTCCTCACCTCGGGGTCCGGGAAGACCTTGGGGGCCTCTTTCTCCCTGTGGAATAAAGACACACACAGAGACAGTCAAGCAACTATCTCTATCATCACCTAACCAATTCAAACCAGCATTAAAGATCCTCAGATTGACTAAAATATGACACTGTCCTTAAAATTACTTCTATATCCTCAAGACCTGATCAGATCACCTACAAGACAATTGCAACACTCACCCGTCAACTACCCATACTGATAAACCCAAATCATAAAAATCTGAATTATCTATGCTTTTTTGACAAATTAATTCAAGCCACATGGGCAAACTTCAGTATTCAAGCAAAACAGAAGGTGTGTCTGAACATTTCCTCTAGCAGCTAAAATTGGATGAAGTTTTCCTTGTGGTTCTGCAAAGAACCAACCATTATTTAACTCTTTCTCTTCCAGGTAAAATCCTGCCCATTCCTAAGATATTGATCATACATCACCTCCTCCTCTGAGAAGCTTTTTCTGTTACACAGTGTGCTATTACCCATTTCTGTGTTATATTGTTTCCTGCTATTTTGAGAACTTCTAGGAGACAAGAACAATGTCTCTTTTATTTATCTCTGGGTTTCCAGCCCTAAGTACACTGTCTGGCATGCAGCAGACATCCAATCAAAATCTGAAGAATGACTTCCTAAATTACATTAGTGAATATGACCTTTTGATCTAGGTATTGGATAGGGAAGGGAATGGTAGATAACATGCCTTTGTCAAATTGATTAAATATAAATTAGAAAGTATTATATATCCCATGAGCTTTCATCAGGAGGGTCTCCAAATGTAATCTCACTTTGATTTAATGAGTCTGGATGACTTTAGGACATAAGCTGCCTGAGACAGTAAAAGAGAACACGGTAAAGTGAGAAGCATTTTGGATCAAAAATGAAAGGTCCTGGGTTCAAGTCCTTGTTCTGCCTCCAAATTGCTTTGTGAGCTTGGATAAGTACATGATTCTATGAATTACAACTTCCTCCATTTATAGAATGTGGATCTTGGTAACCATTCATAGGATTATTGTATTAAATGCATGAGAATCTGTACTGAAAGTGCTTCACAGGCGCCTGGGTGGCACGGTCAGTTAAGCATCTGACTCTTGGTTCCAGCTCAGGTCATGATCTCGGGGTTGTGGGATCGAGCCCTGCATCAGGCTCTCTGCTCAGTGTGGGAGTGTGCTTGGACTTTCCCTCTTCCTCTGCCCCTCCCCTTGCTCATGCGCTCTCTCTCTCTCTCTCTCTCTCTCTCTCTCTCTCTCTCTCTCTGTCAAATAAATAAATAAATAAATAAATAAATAAATAAATAAAATCTTTTAAAAAGAATGAAAGAAAGTAATTCACAAATCATACAGAATGGACAAATGAGGTGTTTTGTACTTAAACAGGAAGAGATAATGAGAAAAGCAGAGGTTGTGACATCAGACTAACAGGGGTTTGGGCACAGCTCTAACCTTCACTATCTGACCTTATAAGTCACTCTTTCTCTGAGTTTTGAACTCCACATCTATAAGATGAAAGTATTAGCACATATCAGTATGATTGTCACAAGGATGAAATGTCATAGTGGGTACAAAATGTCAAATACAAAACCTCACGCACAGTAGATGGCAAGTAAATGTCTATCCCCCCCTTCCTCTGTCTGCACTTTTAGGTTCAATGTGTGGTGGATAAGTTTCATCTGAAAAACTTAATTTTAAGATATCTCTACTCTTTTGTACTACACAGTGTTATCAGTCATGAAAAATTGGATGTTGCTTTCATTAGCAAATCGTTGCTATATACAGAACAAATGTCCCTAACAAAGGGACACAAAGGGGAACTGTACAAAATTCTTAAATTTTATCTTCAATGAAACAAAACACTCTTAGGATGGCTATTATCAAAAACAAAAACAAAAAGAAACTAATGCTGATGAGGATGTGAAGAATTTGGAACGCTCAAGGACTTTTCGTGGGAATATAAGAGTTCAGCCGCTGTGGAAAACATACAGTAGTTTAAAAAAAAAACAAAAAAAAAAACTAAACATAGAATTTATTCCACTTTTGGGTATACACCCCAAAGAAGTGGAAGCTAGGTCTCAAAGAGATATTTGCCCACACATATTCATAGCAGCATTACTGACAACAGTCATGAGGTGGAAGCAAACCAAATGTCCATTAACAGATAAACTGATAGAGAAAAAGTATCCTTATACTTACAATAGAGTACTATTCAGATGTAAAAAGGAAAGAGATTCTGATATGCTACAATATGGGTGAATCTTCAGGATATATGCTGAATGAAATAAGTCAAAAATACAATCCTACTTAACAAATACAATACTTGGGCTCCTGGGTGGCTCAGTGGGTTAAAGCCTCTGCCTTCGGTTCAGGTCATGATCTCAGGGTCCTGGGATCGAGGCCCGCATTGGGCTCTCTTCTCAGCAGGGAGAGAAGCTTCCTCCTCTCTCTCTGCCTGCCTCTCTGCCTACTTGTGATCTCTCTCTGTGTCAAATAAATAAATAAATCTTAAAAAAAAACACAATACTATATGACCCACTTTGAGTGGTCAAATTCATAGAGACAGAAAGTAGAATGGTGATTGGCAGAGACTGGGGAGATAGGGTCATCGGGAGTTAGTGATAATGAAGACAGGGTTGCAATTTTGCAAGATGAAAAATATTCTTGAGATGGATGGTGATGGTGGTTAGCAACAGTATTAAGGTACTTAATACTATTGAACTGTACACTTGAAAATGGTTAAGATGGTAAATTTTATGTTATATATATTTTTCCACAACTAAAAATTAAAAAGAAAATTGTGAAGAAAAAGAAATCAGCCTACTCTTATGACTTCTAGTACCAGTTTCTAAAGTTTTGGTTGTTCTACATACATAATTAGGTTTGAGTTTTCCCAAAATTACTCCTTGGAAAAAAAGGATAGTTTTCACAAAGATTCTCATATTTCAAAGTACTCTCTCTATTGCTTAACTTTAAAGAACATAGTGTTGACACGCAGTCAATGTTAATATGAAATCATTTATGGGATCTTCACGGATGTTACCTGCCAGATCAGTTAAAAAAGAAAAAGGTAAAGAAATCTAATAAAGATAATTTATTTGTCGTATTTGACCGTGAGTCCTCACAATTTCAAAGGCTAGATACCATGCAAATAAGATTTCTAAAAATCACTTTTCAAAGCAATAGAATTCACAATTATATTGTGAAGACCATAAAAATATTCTCACAAGAAATATGAGGCAATGGGTTTTTCAAACTGAAAATAAATTTTCAGTGACAGACTTTATAAACAGACTGAAAAAGCAGTTTATCTTAGAGATATCTGGGTAGTTCATTTGGTTAAGCATTTGACTCTTGATTTCAGCTCAGATCATGATCTCAGGGTTGTGAGACTGAGCCTGCACGGGGCTCCATGCTCAGTGTGGAGCCTGCTTAAGTTTCTCTCTCTTCCTCTCCCTCTGCCCCTCCCCATTCTCAAGACTGCCATCTGCAGAGATGTCTCAGCCATTGGGCAGACCAATCTGACCTGCTCTGGCGGGAACATTAAAAGTCATTTAGGAGACAACATATTTTGTAGTCACCTTCTCTTGCAAGAAGTGCAGGAAAAAGAAAATGACACCAGCCAGAGCCATACACACCACACACAGCTCTTGAGCCCTCACAATGTGTCTAGTCCAAACTGAGATGTGCTATAGGTATAAGGATACACACAGGATTTCCAAGACAGTATATTTTTTAAAAAATAAGATATCAACCATTTTGATATTAGTAACATGTTGAAATAATAATATTTTTGGATAATTTGGGTTAAATAAATTATTGAAATTAACTTCATCTATTTCTTTTTATTGTCTTTAAGACAGCTACTATGAAATTTTAAATTATATAAAATTATATATAACATTCACATTATCTTCTGAGCTCTGTACTGGAGAGTCTCTATAAATCCCCTTGGTTTTAGGGTGTTAAGACAGCAGAGAAGGGGGACAAAATTATCTCTTACTCTAGACAGACAAGGGCTTGTTTATGTTATTTGTCTAGAATTGGTGTCAAAGATCTTAATAGATTGGTCAGACTCTAAATTATTCTCTTAAATTTGTCCAGGTCCATTGAACCATACGCCAAGCAGACAGAAATAAAATAACACTTATAGGACATTTTAAAACATCATAAAAATAGAAAACAATAATTTCACCATACCTGAAGAAAATAGCAAAAACCCACAGCCCACACTTTTGAATGTATTTCTAATATATAAGACTATAATTGCTGGGGCGCCTGGGTGGCTCAGTTGGTTAAGCGACTGCCTTCGGCTCAGGTCATGATCCCGAAGACCCAGGATCGAGCCCCACATCGGGCTCCCTGCTCGGCGAGAAGCCTGCTTCTCCCTCTCTCACTCCCCCTGCTTGTGTTCCCTCTCTAACTGTGTTTCTCATTGTCAAATAAATAAAATCTTTAAAAAAAAAAAGACTATAATTGCTGAGGCAAAATAAAGAGAGAAAAGTTGGGCAATTATGATCAAAGAAATGAATTGGCTTATATAGCTCCCAACAGCTGCATTTCTTTTTCTAATTTCTGCTGATTTTCCCAATTCCAGTACCTAATATTCAGAACAATAAAACAATGCACAACTCCAAAGAGGCGATGAGAACACTAATGCTTGCATAGCCCAGTAATTTAAAAAGTGTGGTCCAAGGACCCACAGGTCCCCAAGATCCTTTGGGGAGGGGTGCTCAGAAAATTAAAACTTTTCCCAATTACACAAAGATACTATCATCTTTTCTTACCCTTATTCTCTTCTAAATGTACAGCAGAGTTTTTAAGAAACCATAAGGAAGTGATATCACAACCAATTGAACACAGAAGCGGACATATGAATCCAGCTATCTTCTAATAAGCCAGATATTGAAAACATGTAAAACAATGTCACTCGTGGGGTTCCTGGGTGGCTTAGTCATTAAGCATCTGCCTTCGGCTCAGGTCATGATCCCAGGGTGCCAGGATCGAGTCCCGCATCGGGCTCCCTGCTCAGCGGAAAGCCTGCTTCTCCCTCTCTCATTCCCCAGGCTTGTGTTCCCTCTCTCGCTGTGTTTCTCTCCATCAAATAAATTAATAAATAATCTTTAAAAAACAAAAACAAAAACAATGCCCCTCTTCTCACTTAAACTATTTTATTTTGGAAAATACAGTTATTTTTCATAAAGGAATGTGTTGTTTACATTAAGGGCTTGTTTTTGTTATTTGGGAGTAAAATAAATAAATATTTAAAAAATTTTTCCATTTGGGGGCTCCTGGTTGGCTCAATTGCTGGAGTGACTGACTCTTGATTTTGACTCAGGTCATGATCTCAGGGTCTTGAGATGGAGCACGGTGTTAGGCTCTGCACTGGGCATGGAGCCTGCTTGGGATTCTCTCTCCCTCTGCCCCTCCCCTTCCCCATGAGCACCCTCTCTCTCCCTCTCTCTCCCTCTCTTTGTAAAATAAAATAAAATAAATAATAAAATAAAATAAAATTCTTTCCTTTTTAGTTTCTAACATGATAAATATCAATAGACAGAAACTACATCAACAGCAGCTCTGTGAGGTCCTGAATAATCTTAGAGAATGTAAAGGTACCCTGAGACCAAAAGTTTGAAAGTATACATATCAACTTTAAAATAGACACCTAAGGTAAAGTGGTTTTCTGCAATTAAATATTAACTGAAAGCTACGGCATTTAAAAACCCTTCTTATATTATATGTTGTAATAAAATGGGCCCTATCGCATTCCAGTCTCTTAGGTAGAAATTCTCTCTATAATATACATTTTTTTTTCCTACGGCCAATTACATGGTGGCTAACTTTCCCATGCCCAGGGATATACCCAGGGTTGTAAACAAACTTTCAGTGAGTAACTATAACTCTATCACCTTTTTGGCCACTCCGGAAGTCATCTGAGGGTTCTTGTTATAAGAATGGCCTTGGTTCTCTTCAATTTATTTTTTTAAATTACTTATAAACATAGCTAACTCATTAATAGTGACAAATTACTATCATTTGCAATTCAACCCACAATTAACAATTACTATTACATACATACTCATTAGACACAGCCCACATTTTCAGTTTTCTTGAATTCAGAATAAAATGACCACCTTTATCATTAAACACCTTTTAGAGACTATATATTATATACTACAAAATTATATATTACAAAATCTGTCCACCCAATATTTTTATAACAAATGGTTATTTTTATAAAGATATTTCAAACCCACTTTAAATGGTACAGTTAAGAAAAATTTTCATGACTTTAGGAAAGTTAAGTATTTCTAATATTTGACCCATTTTACCATATTCCTTCAAATAAAAATAAAATAAAATTAAGTACTTACATGTCCACCTTCTTCACCAGGATGACCAGGTAATCCATCAGCACCCGGCCTTCCCTGAGAAAAAAAGAAAGCAAAGGAAATAACTAGGATCTTAAATTATTTTCTTAAATCTATATGAAATAAAAATTGTCATTAGTAGGTGCTGGGTGGTTCGGTCCATTAAACATCATCTAACTCTTGGGGCATCTGGGTGGCTCAGATGTTAAGCATCTGCCTTTGGCTCAGGTCATGATTCCAGGTCCCAGGATCAAACCCCCCATTGGCCTCCATGCTCGGCGGGAAGCCTGCTTCTCCCTCTCTCACTCTCCCTACTTGTGTTCCCTCTCTTGCTGTGTCTCTTTCTGTCAAATAAATAAATCAAACCTTTCTAAAAAAGTCTTAACTCTTGACTTCAGCTCAGGTCATGATCTCACCATCATGAGATCAAGCCTCACATCCAGTTCTGGGCTTAGTAAAGCTTAAGACTCTCTGTCTCTCTCTCTCTCTCTCTGCCCCTCCCCACTCATGCTCTCTCTCTAAAATAATAATAATTATAAATTTAAAAAATTTTTAAACTGTTACTAATAGATATGTTTGTCTTGCAAGTTGGCATTTTATTGAGAATCAACTAAATGTTGCGCATGATGTATAGGGACATGAAAAAACAAATATTTTTTGGCCTGTCTTTTTTTTTTTTTTTTTTTTGCTCGCGAGTAATCTTTATTTACTAAAAGTTTTAGGGGTCATTTTCCTTAGAAACCCATCTTCTGAATGTACTCTTCTAATAGAAAATCAGTCTGGTGATTATCATGCACAAAAAAACTTGAATTTTAAATTAACATATCTTTATTCTGCCTTGGCCTGTCTTAAAGTGAAAACTTGAATACCCGTTTGTCTTAATAGTTGGCATGTCGGCCTCTTTTTATTTTTCTACAATACCATTTTAAGCCATTCTCTTCTGAAAATCCAAACCAGAACTTTCTGGTTAAATGTTTAAGGAACACTGCTCCTCTTAAAGAAGACTTTGACCTTGTTTTTCAAAATATCAGCAAGCAAAGGTGTTACTGTCCATGCGACTTATGAGAAACGGTTGCTTATTTCTGTATGACTCAGCTGTTTAGTCTCTCCCAATCTTTCCCTTTTTTACTTCTTCTTAGATAACCAAACACACAAACCATTTCCTCTCAGGGAAGTCTGGCTTGCCATTTATAGGCAGATGTTTATTTGATTTAAAAATGGTCAATATGATATGGGAGCAGTATTCTCTTTGGGATCAACAAAGACAAGAACATCAATACAACCAACCAGTGAATTCTTTGAGACAGAAAGAGCAGAGAAGTCAATTATTCAAAATATTCCCATCTTTGCCCTCTGTGGCAGAGTCCTTGAGTTGCAAAAAAACATGTCAAGACATTCCCAGGCTTGATTTCCTGATTCTCCAGTCTGATATTTAGGAACAAGGCAAGGGTGAAAAAATCTAGTGCTACGGCATAACTATAATTTTTCTCAAAAAGTCATTATGTACTTTATACTGTTCTAAACCAAGATTGATCTCCAAAGTCAGTAAGAATTCCAACAACCTCACAAAAAACGGTACCAAGAGAGAACATGAAAAGATGGGCAAAGCCAATAGGTTTGATTCAACCTGACATAAGGATTTGTGATGATCCCACCATCATAAGACTGTAGTTTGTGTGTGAAGGTTATGTCATGTCCCTGCATAACTGAGGACCATTTTTAATGAGATTTATTCTCCCTTAATAGTAATCTTGCTATCGCTTCACTGTGCAGTTAGCAGAAAGATGCAAAGTGACCACTCGTGAATGAGCTATTCTATCTTTTCCTCAGAGTCTAATGCTATGGAATACGGAGAGGAAGAGGCAGTGACCCCTGTAAAGAAAGAAGCTGGTGCACAAGGGAACATTTTGTAGACAAGTGAAAACCTCTATGTAGTAGTAGAGTATGTAAAACTTGTCTGTGAAATTATTTGTCAAATATGTGAGGAGAAAACATAATATAGAGGAAAGAACATGAGCCTTGGAGTCAGGTAGACACAGGGGCTTAAATCCCAAAATGCCTCTTCATACCTGTGCGACCTGGGGAAAGTAATGTTCCCTCTCAAAGCCTCTCTTGCACATCTGCAAAGTGGCATTCACCTCAAAGGTTTGTTAGAGGGCAGAATTAGTGAAGGTGTGTTAAAGACAGAGCACAAGGCTCGGTATGTAGTGGATCCCAAAAGGCCATCTCACACCCCCCCCCACCATCCACATGCAACAAATTCTCACCTTGATCCCAGGGTTCCCACCATCGCCTTGGTACCCATCTTCTCCAAAACACTTTATATATACATTGCAGCACCTTCTTTCCACAATTGTGTCCTGAAAAACAGAACTCATGTAACATAAACTTTTTCATCTGTGTTAATCTGTGTCACATTACACATCAAAAAGACAAAATTTCCCTCTGGGTTTTTTAAATTATTAGAGTGATGAGACCTAATGAAGGATGGTGTTAAAAAGAAAAAAATACTGGGGCGCCTGGGTAGCTCAGTCGTTAAGCATCTGCCTTCGGCTCAGGTCATGATCCCAAGGTCCTGGGATCGAGGCCCCCATCAGGCTTCTTGCTTGGCTGGAAGCCTGCTTCTCCCTCTCCCACTCCCCCTGCTTGTGTTCCCTCTCTAGTTGTGTTAATTTCTCTCTGTCAAATAAATAAATACAAATCTTTAATTAAAAGAAAGAAAGAAAGAAAAAGAAAATAATACTTACAAGTTGCTTCAGTAAGATGCTTGGGAGGGATCGCAGTTTGATGCTCAGAGGTTGGTTATATATGAATCCTCTGCCAAATTCTAGCTCCTGGAGCTCTTCTAACTTATGCACACCTTCCAGGCCAATAAAAAGGAGCCCAGAGAGTCCTTCAAAATACCAGCAGGTAGGAGATTTATTTGCCTGCTTCTGAACGGTCTTTGTCCTGGCCCTAGACATTCGTGCATCATCTCACCCTTCCTATATCCTTCACCTGTCTTGTCTCAAACTGCACCGTGGACCAAGGAAATGTGAACAGAAGTGGCATGTGTCACTCCCTGGGAAAAATTTTCAGAACATTGCCTAATTCACCCTATCTCCTCTCCCCTGCCACAGGAGCAGACCTCTTTCAGCCTGGGTCCTTAAGGGATGAGAATGAGACACAAATGAATGGCCATAAGGCCTAAGATAAATATATTCTTGCTAGTTTAAGCCATTGGGATTTGTGAAGGTTGTTTATTATTGCAGCGTGAGCCCATTCTACTGACGAAGGCACTAAAATATCATGTGGATTTGCCCACATAACAGAGAACAAATGGACAAGGACACTTTTCAAATTGGCTAGAAATCACCATTCATAGAATTTCAGAATAAATATTTGTTAATATTTCGAACAGTAAATTCACACATACATACATACACGCATCAGCTTTCGGCTATTGTAAACAAGATACTTAACCATCTTATGGTTAAAAGTTGTTTACATGTTCTTAATGATTCCTCAAAATACATTTCTAGAAATGGAAGGCTGACATAGCACGTAGGCGAAGTTTGCCATCTTTTGTCAAATGCTTCAAATTTCCTTCCAGGTCTGCGACATTTTAAACTTCCCGTGTGGTTAATCAAGTCGGGAGCAAGCTATCGCAGCACATATTCCAGCACTTAGTTAACCAGTGGAAAGCATCATCTCAAGAGGAATATACTGAACATACTCTACGGAGGAGGGAGGGGAGTAGACGGAGCTTGGGTCGCTGCTTGTTCATCTAGAGTTTGCCTGAGAGCTTTTATATGGCACAAAATGGGAACAGAAGAGCAAGGCCATACAACTCTACAAGGGGGATACTGCCCAGCTGAGGGAGCTGGGGGGCCCGGAAATCCAACCAGCACACTATTCTTCAATCTGGGTGCCCAGGCACAGGGTCACATGCACCCAGAACATGGGCATCTTGTTCTAATTGCACAAAGATGTCATAGAGACTAGTAGCAGCCCTTGGGGGGTGGAGAAAGAGAAAGAATTGGTGAGCAAAGGAGAAAGAAAGGGCAGTGGAAAAAGCGAAGGCCAGCTTGAGGGTGATTCCAGAATTTAAGGAAAAGAGACGTATGGACCTCTTGGCTGCCTGGAGGAGCAAATGACACCCATTCATCATGAAGTAGGAGTTGCACACTCAACCATCAAAAGCAAATGCCAGGCTGGCAACTCGTCGGCCCTGTCCCTGTCTCGGTCAGTGACCCTTGGTCAGTACCAGGCACATGGGACCCAGGGTTCTCTCAGCCCTGATTCAAACAAAGCATCAGCCTTGTGGGCACTGAGCTCCAACCACCTGGGTTTGTCTATAGAAAGCTTAATGGAATCCAGCGCCATCTGGAGATCTGAAAAAGGATCTCGGTCCCTGTGGGAGAAACAGCCCACGCAGGGCAACTCTAAGCACTTACCCTTGCTGCGAAGGAGCTCAGATGTTATCTTCAGCCTCTGGAAATTATCATCTAGCCCATCTGTAAACACTAAAAGGACCTGTTTGTTATGAGAGAGAGGAGGAAAGGGAGAAGGGAAAAAGATAAGTGCAGAAAATTGCACATTGTGTAAAAATGCAAGGATAAGCTTAGTTTTTCTGGTTGTATCCAGTATTTCACCCTGTTTCATTTCACCCATTTATTGATTTGTTACTTTATTACACATTCACTTTTACTTCAATATCCCCAAGGACCACTAGCAAAAAAAGAATTTGAACCAGCTTAATATGTTCCCTTAAAAATACCTTCCAGAAAAAAAAAAAAATACCTTCCAGAAATGGTCTTATAATGTTCACCTTTATCAATGCAAAAATACCAAAATTTTAATGCATTTTTACAATTAAAATGTGTTACCTTTTTTCACAGAAAATTTTAATTTAAAAGTGAATTCCTCGTTTTAAGAAATAAATCCACCAAATATATGATTGAAGGAAAAACCAAATGTGACTTGCAAACTTTGGTGATGTCATTTCCTAATAAATAGCACATAAGATCTTTTCATCTCTGTAGTCTTTAGTGGGTGTGTAGTTCTTGGGCACCAGAAAGGGAGGACCACTAACAAGCCATTAGCTAGTTACTAAAGAGAGTTCAAAGCACTGACTGGAAATATAATGAACCCTACTCTACATAATGGCCAGTGACCATAAGGAGCTAATATCTTCCAAGTTGTCTTTGGAATGAATTTTCACTATGGAAGAATCTGGATCTCTCAACAGTAAGCAACTTGAGGGCAGGGATTTAGCCTTTTATTTCTACTGGCATTATTTAGCATAGAGCCTCTAGGGCTTAGTAAATATTTGTTGACTGAATGAAAACATACCCCTTGTTGATCTTTTCTGAGTAAGATTAGGGTTTTCCTCTCTGTAGAATCTCCAGTGAAGAACAGTTTAGTGACCTCAGTCACAAAAGCCTTACCCCTCCCACCCTGGCAATTGACGCCATATCATGGGTTCTCAGCATTTATTACCTTCACATTAGCAGAAGACAGATGCATAGCATGATCTCCCAGGGACTGCAAAAAATCCGCATCCATGTAGTTGCTCGTGGCAGTCTGATGAATTAAGAATGTCTGAATAATATCATCACTATACTTTTTAAAGCCTGAGTCAAAAATAAGCTGGCCATTTGATCCAGGGACCAAGTAGCGGAACATCAAGTTGAGGCCCCCAGCCACACTACAGCTGACATTGGAAAGCAAGGCCAACTGTTGCATCACCTCTGGCAGTAACCCTTGAAGCTTCTGCTGAACTTGCCTTGTGGGAGTGGAAATGTCAACTCCTACAGACAAATCTACGTTGCATCCTTTGAAGGTGGAGAAGAAAATCAAATTAGTCATCTATAGATGCATGCCCAAGCCCAGAAGATATCAGCCAACCCTGAAAGAAAAATCTCCAGCCAATCTACAGAAATATAAGTTACACAATGGTGGTGATTGTTTAATTTAGGGGTGGTTTGTTACACAGCAAAGCTAACTGATACAGCATACAGTGTTTCATATCTCTGTTCCTCTGCAGATCCTATTCCCTCTACCTGAAGTGTCCTTTCCCATCTCCACCACCCCAATCTGGTTAACCCATATATGTCCTTCAAGTTGCAGTTCCAGAGATGCGCCTCCCTAAAGCGCTCTCTGACTCATTTCCCTAGGTCCTCAAGTTAGCTTATTAAATGCCCTGTATGTCCATGCTACTTTACTTGAACTTCTCTCCTACTAGCCAAAGATTCCTTCAGAGTAGGAATTACATCATCTTACTTTTCTAATGCCTAATACAGATATATGCTCACTAAGTGTTTGATAAATGAATAAAGAAGGGAATATAAATGAGCCTTGAGTCTTTTTCAGCACATGCTGTACTATTTCCTTCTCCCCTGGAAGTTTCTTTTCTCATTCACCACCATGCATATATCTTATTCCAGGGGAGCATATTAGAAAAGATCAAGACTAACAACAACTCCCAATTTTCTGTTTCTTCTACCTGAAAATTGTTAAGGCCTCCTGGAAGAGTGTTGTGAGAATTTGAAAATCCACTAATCTTTCAGGCTATACCCACTCACTCAATGGTGAATAATAAGACTGGGCACAAAATTCCAATGGGAAAGCAAAAGATGATCACAGATGCACCTGAATTAAAATCTGGACGAATGACTTAAAATGTAACTTAATAACCACAAAAGGGCCACAATTATTAACTACTTCTGGACAATGAGCATGACTTGCAATTGTCTGGGGCAAGCCAAGACACATGGATATTTTCTCCTTAGACCAGCATATACTGGAGTATTTGGCTCAGATCAATAAAAACAAAACTGAGGATTTTAGGGGATAAAATTGAAGACAATAAATAAATACTGGACCCTTTACCAGTGACAATGGTCATAAACGATGTCGTAAAGTTTCTCAGCGATCTGAGAGATCCAGGGCTGAGCCATGAGTTTTCCATCCCTTAAAGACACTCTGTGCTAGCCAGCCCGATATGCTTCCAGAATTGCCAAGACAGAAAATGCCTGCCTCCCCTCCTTTCATATAAAATCTTGGTTTTGTTTTGACTTTTAAATCTCTAATTGAAATTCACCAAAAGGAGTTTTCACAGATGTAAATCCTATTTCTACATCCGATCTCATTTCAGAAAAAAAGGAATTTCCTTTTGTAGTATTCCAACATTTCTAATTTACATTTTCTCTCAGAAACATTGTCAGCTGGCTTTACTCTGTAAATGCAAGAATATGTAAGCATTTTTCCCCCTGTTCATGTAGAGGGTTGAACCTTGCTAAGTAATCTCTAAGGTCTTTATGATTCTGCTTTATGATTCTAGAATTCTGGAATTAATCAGGTTCCAGCCATTATTGAGGTACCCAGCTAATTTTATCAAAAATTCAAAAGACAAAACTGAAGATGAACGTAAATTCTAATTTACTATGTGGTACAAAATAATCTGAAAAGAGAAGCTGGAATCCTCTATCTCTGTAATAATACCCAGATACATACAAACAGAAATGGACTTTAACTCCTGAAAAATCTGAACTACTTAATGCAGGACAACCCACAAACCATGCTTATTTAAAAAATAATTTCACACGTCTACTCTTTTTGATTGATTTCTGAATTCAACAAGTACATGGCAAAGTGATATCCTTTATGCAGGATAAAAAATAATAATTTAATACTCAAGAAAATTGGCTCCAGGTTTCAACACCAAACTTCTGGTAAGTTCAAACCCTGACTCCATTATTTCCCATCTACATTTCTTACCCTTTTCTTGCTTTTCTCATTTGGGAATTCAGTATCATAGTGATAGTATTTGCTTCACATGGGGTTAATGTAGGAATGTTGGGCTTTATGGGTTTCATTATACACTCCGTTATATGATTTCACATATATAATCACATATGATTTGTTATACTAGACTACACTTTACTACATATTTTATGCCATATTATACCATTGTATACCATCCTATGACATTCTATACTCTATCATACTACATTAAACTCTTCTATACTATACTACTTTGCATTATGCCTTACAATTTCATATAGTACTGCACTATACTACACTACACAATACTACACACTCTACTATCCTTCTACTCAAAGTGTAATTTGAGGACCAGCAGTATCAGCATCACCTGGGAGCTTGTTAGAATTGCAGAATCCCACCGTGACCTACTGAATCAGAACCTGCATTTCAATAAGAGCTCCAGGTGATTCTAACGCATATTAAAGTTTGAGAGTCCCCCTTACACTCTACAATGCTGTACCAAAAAGCAATGTAGAACAATGTCTAGTACACAGAATCTAGAATCACACTGCCTCAAGTTTAAATCTCAGCTGTGCTATTTACTTGGGTCAAATAACCTGATTTTGTTGTGCCTTAGTTTCCCCAGCTGTAAAATAGTATCTATTTAATAAGGTTACGTGAAGATTAAATGTTTTGATATGTGGAAGCCAATGGAATCGCACCTGGCACAAAAAAAGAACCATCTAAAGGTTAGCCATTCTGATTATAATGTGATTGTGCTGGAGAAGCTCACTCCCTGTGGATAAGAGGGAGCGTTGTCCATGAAGATATGCTCCGGGTCAGTGGCTCATTGTAAGGCAAGTCTTGGCGGAAGAGCAGACCCAGACTGTTGGGAGGAAGAACCCCTGTCTCTGGGACTTACTGCTTAGGATAAAAACTTGAAGAGATAAAATGGGGTCGAGGATGACCTCAGCCATAGAAAACTTCCTGGCAACAGAGTACAGAGGCCTCTGTACAAAGCCATGTAGAAAAAACTGTTCTAGTTCCTAAGAGCACCTATGTACCTGCTATTATTCTCTGCTTCTATTTCCCTTCTGGTATGCCCAGATCTCCAGTAAATTGTGTTTACATATTGCAGTTTGGTTCTTCTATCTACAAGGAATAAACCTAAGAGTTGTAAGGATGTTCTAGAGGCAGAATTCTGAGAAGGTTCAGATCCCTGGAGTCCAGAGTGGTGACTGCCATGAAAACGACTGAAAGAATCCCTAGGGGAAGGTAAACCACAGTATCCGGGGTTCAGGCCCACTGTCCTCCCCTCAGGGTGACCTTCCCTCCTTCCTCCAGCTAGAAGAATCAGTTTAATTTTATTAAGAGACACAAGAGCATCCCTGACACTTGCCATTGGCTCATGTATCAAATAACAATCCTTCTGCCACTCACCTTGTGGAACGCAGACCTTAAGAAGAATTTTCTTCTCCAAGTTCTGCAGGGACTCAAAATTCTCTTCATAGTACACTTTCTGTGGGTCATCCGTAATCTGCAAAAGCTGAGCACTTTTAGCTTCTCCCACCCCAATGGCAAAAATAATGATGTCCCTCTCCCTGAGAGCCTTGGCTGGCATGACTACATCATCCTGGGAAACCCCATCAGTGATCACAATCAAATACTGATGAACATTTGGTCTCCCTCCTCTTGAACTGTCAAAAAAAGGCAGAGTGAAATTCAGGGCTTTCCCAGTGCGGGTGCCATCATTCATCTGCTGAACGTCTGAGATGGCTCTGAGGATGTCCACCTTGGAGGAGTATTGGTCAAGCCTGAATTCTTCCTGGGGCGTTGAGCTGAACTGCAAAAGGCCAATCTGAATTTCATCATCGCTAATATCAGCTTGGTTCACCATCCTCTTCACAAATCCCTTCATGTTTTCAAAGTCTTCTGGGGAGATGGATTCTGAACCATCTATCAGGAAGATAATATCAGCTTGCCTATTCTTACAGGCTGGGGATGAAAAGGAGAACAGAACATTCACTCAGAGCCTGAAACCAATTAATTATAAATCCCCAGGGCCAGTCTAGGGTGGCATATATATAACATGAAAATATTTGTAAAGGGGTGGAGGTCAATGAGATAAATTTTCTGTGACCCAGCACAAAAAAGACACAGCTGATAAAAATAGAGTCTAAGCGGGCGCCTGGGTGGCTCAGTTGGTTGGACGACTGCCTTCGGCTCAGGTCATGATCCCAGAGACCCGGGATTGAGTCCCACATCAGGCTCCCTGCTCGGCGGGAAGCCTGCTTCTCTCTCTCTCACTCCCCCTGCTTGTGTTCCCTCTCTGGCTGTGTTTCTCTCTGTCAAATAAATAAAATCTTTAAAAAAAAAAAAAAAAAACAGAGTCTAAGCAGCTTGCTTCATTCCAGGTCATGATCACTCTGTGTCCAACACTCACTTTGGACCCCAGTGAGTCCACACTTTGAGGATGAAGCCTATTTAATTAGTTTTGGTACATTTACTTGGAGGGAAGGAGAGACTAAAGAAACAACTCTTACTCTCTGAGGAGCAGATGTCTTGTACCACATCTCGCTGGATGGCCTTCAAGGAATCAAACTCAGGCGTGAAAAACGTCTTCTCTTTAGCTATCTCCCTGAGCTCAATCACATTAGCATTTTTTACTCCAATAGCATAAATGGTGACTCCTTCTTTCCTCAACGCCTCTGCAGGCTCAGCCACTGGGTCCTCAGATTTACCGTCAGT
This sequence comes from Spilogale gracilis, assembly GCA_004023965.1. NCBI lineage: Eukaryota > Metazoa > Chordata > Mammalia > Carnivora > Mephitidae > Spilogale > Spilogale gracilis. The sequence continues at coordinate 66,145 of PITA01006920.1, read as the reverse complement.
GATGATAATGAGGTACCAAGGCACATTGCTGCGAGTGGTGTTCACAAAGACCTGAGCCATGCTGCTCAAGGCCCGACCAGTCATGGTGCCACCTTTCTTCTGCTGGATGTCATCAATGGCTGCCTTCAGCCCTGACACACTGGAGTACTGGTTGAGGATAAAATGAATATCCATTTCATCCGAATATTGAACAACTCCAAACCGTACTCTGTCGGGCCCAATTTGGAACCTCTTTATCGCCTCATTCATGAACGCCTTCATTTCGAGAAAATTGTCACGCTTGATGCTGCTCGACCCATCAACAAGGAAGTAAATATCGGCCTTCTGAATGTGCATACAGTCTAGGCAATAAGAAGAAGGAGCGACCCATTAGAACGGGGTGTGAATCACCAAACTGTGGAAAGAGCCAAGATGCAAACGGATAAAGAAGATATAGTCCACATACACAATGGAATATTACACCTCCATTAGAAAGGATGAATGCCCAACTTTTGTAGCAACATGGATAAGACTGGAGGAGATTATGCTGAGTGAAATAAGCCAAGCAGAGAAAGTCAATTATCATATGATTTCACTTACATGGAGGACATTAAGAGAAGGAAAGGAAATGTGAACTAGGGTAAATCAGAGAGAGAGAAGAAACATGAGAGACACTGGACTCTGAGAAACAAACGGAGGGTTTTGTTTGTTTTGTTTTAAAGATTTTATTTATTTATTTGACAGCGAGAAACACAGTAAGAGAGGGAACACAAGCAGAGGGACTGAGAAAGGGAGAAGCAGGCTTCCCGCCGAGCAGGAAGCCCGATGTGGGACTCGATACCGGATCTCCAGGATCATGACCTGAGCCGAAGGCAGTCGCTTAACCAACTGAGCCACCCAGGCGCCCCTCAAACGGAGGGTTTTGGATGGGAGGGGATGGGGGATGGGTGAGCCTGGTGGTGGGTATTAAGGAGGGCACGAATTGAATGGAGCACTGGGTATGGTGCATAAACAATGAATCTTGGAACACTGAAAAAATAAAATAAAATAAATTACTAAAAAAAATAAATAAAATTTAAAAAGCAAACAAAGAACGGGGTGTGAGATAGCATGTAGCCAAGCTATTCATCCTTATCCCCACCCATACGCCCTGAGCTCTCATTGTTTCCCTGGGAGCCAACAGCTTTCTACTGAAAGCACCCGTGACTCTACCTAGGGATAGTGTTTGACCAGAAGCATAATCAACTACATATGTAGCAGGCAGGCAGCAATGCCTGGTAGTGAGTTTGGAAGCAACCACTAACCAGTGACTGAGAGAGGTGTACTGGACATATACCCAGCTCCCTTGCCCTTTGGGTGGGACAGCTTGAGGTGAACTCAATACGATCTCCTTGAGTCCCCAGCAAAATTGAGGACAGGTAATTACCTGTTCACTAATACAGCCTCTGTTGCTGCCTTTCTTTCCTTTCTCAAATCTCCACGCCCGGGGGTCACCTCCCGGATAAGTCACTTGCATCCATATCCTTGTCTCAGAGCCTGTTGCTGGTGACTTTTCTCAAATGGGGAAGTGGAGGACAAGCTAACATAAAATATCAGGACGTATTTGAAGCTAGGAATTGTCTGAGTACCCAATATTCCTGTCTCCCATGCAAGTCAGACTTCTTAAAATATGGGCAAAAGAGTATATACTTTCTGAAATTTAATTAATTTAATAAAAACTTTGTTTGAAATAAGCCTTACTTAAAGGAATCACTGTGACTGAAGGCTTAGACTCCAAAGGGCAAAATGGCTCTACATTTAGATCCTTTCCCAACCCCTTAGTATCCAGTATTTCCCCTGTATACCTCAATTCCCTAACCTGTCAAATGGCAATCTTAACACCCTACTCAGTAAGATTATAGTGAGGACTAAATCAGATCACAGAAAAACAGCAGAGCTGAGTATTAAAAATTAATGATTAAGATCACCCATTGTCACATAGAAGATTCTTTAAAAAAAAAAAAAGACACGTGATTTTCTCCTTGCACCTCTCAGAAAATGTGGTTCAGTCTTGCATTTCTAATCACCAGACCCCCTTGTCCCAGGGAAGAATCAAGAGACTTTCTGTGTTTCTTGGCTGAAAGGAAATTGGTTTGAGGTGGCAGATGGGCTCCCTTGGTCAGGCCTCTCATTTGGGAGGACCTTGGTCTGCATGATGCATGGGACACACTTAAACTTTAAAAAAAAAAGTATTTATTGTTTATATGAATGAAATTCAAAAGCAACCCAGGCACCCCACATTGTATCCGGCTATCCTACTTTAGTGGCACAGGCAGTTGAAGGCAGTGTGACTTGGAAGAATGTGGAAAATAGTTATCCACCTCTCTGGTAAAGTGTTAAATGCTTGGAGACTCAAGGGGAAGTTATAGAAAAAGAAGGCAGAAATGCAGACCCTACTGGAAGCCGTCACCCACTGATGACAGGTAGATGGCTGGCCTGAGTCTGAGAAAAAGACCACTGGGCAGGAAGAAGCATCTCTGGAGCCAGCCCCATGCAGCAGGGGTCTAAAGCAGCTCCTCTGCAGCCCAGGAACTTTGTACAGTCCAAAGGATCCCAGAGCCCTGAAGAGTGTTCATGCCAATCTTGGCAGATGGAAATTTGAAGCAGGAGGGAAGAGAGAGAGAATAATTTCTATAGTCTGGATGCTGTTATGCATCCATATGTATTTCATACATGAAGCCCTCAGCAGGGTATCTGACACCGAGCTGATGAGTAATAAATGATATGTCTTATGTCTTATGGTCATCTGGGGAAAATTTCTGATAAAATTGCCCCAACTTCCATTTATATCTAACCACTCTAGATTTTGGACTGATATTCCTGATTCCAGGCTTCATTTTAGCTGTTATGCAGTCTGGGAATGAAACCAACCCTTAACTCTTAAGCTGTCTGTGATTCAGACGAGAAAAGGAGGCTTCTTCTCTCCTTCTTCCCTACAGAATATAGGGAGGGGGTGCCCAAGGAACTGAAATTCATAATGATTTTGTTTCTCATTCCCAAAGCAGAGAAAAGGACCAAAATACAGGCCAAGGCGAAAGATGAGAATTTATTTAGGTACTTTAAATCTCTAGACCTCAGCACAAGTAATGGAAGAAATTACAAGATTATTTAATGATTGTTTTAAAAAAAGGCTAAGTGATTTTCCCCTGAAGATATAATCACGGCCTTGAATTTTAAGTTAATTATCTACAATTCAAGTAGTCAACTTCTTTCTATTAATCTGATTTGAACCTTAGAAATGTTAGCATGGGTGGACAAAAATAGACAAGTGAACAGACAGACACAAAAATACTCATGATAGCCAGTAAGTGGAAAATTAGGGATTTAAAATTCAGGCACTTTGACTCCAAGGTGCGTATACTTAACTGTTATGTTTTCTCTGGTGTTTTTTTTGAAACTGCACAGTAGGAGTTCTAACCAGCTTCCTCTTAAGCATCTCACTAGATAATTGACTTCTTCCCTTCATACCAGTAACCCACAAGTGATGCTGAGTGCCTTCCCCCAGAAGTCCCCAAGGGTAACACAACATAGTACTACTTCACTCAGTGGAAGATGTGAAAATTAATAAAGGGAAACTTCTCTAAAATGGAGATGGAAGAGCAGAAAGGGGAACCCTCATGTCCTACCACTTGTCCATTTCAGGCCCCAACAGAAGAATCCTCATCAGGATCAATTACAGCCCCAACAGGAAAATAATGAATAATGCATTTCCTACAAGAAACCTCAACCAAGGAGAAACTGCCATCACTCTGAGCTCTTGCATTTTTCTAACAACTTTCATTTGAAAAAATCCCTCCCGATTTCTTCCTTCTCAATAAAATAATATCCCTCTCCTTTATTGGTTGGACTCACCTACTGTTGTTGCTATAGCTTGCCTGTCTTAAATGCAATTCTCTGCTATTCCCAAATAAACCCATTTTTACTGACAAAATAACTGACTGTTTTATTTGTAAGGTCAACAAAGAATAAGCCTACCAAGAGTAACGTGGGTTTGTGCTCAGCCTATTTATGGCAGTTTTGTTACTACAATTACACAATAAATCAAATCTTGTACAAATCAATAGGATATGAAGGTGAATAAAAGAGATTTATTATGTCTATGAAAACCAGGCTAACTGCTTAGAAAAGACCCAATAAAAGCAAATGGTTTTAAAGAAAATTGTTGGTGTACCAGATAGCTCTACAAAAATTGAATTTTTGAGGCAATAAAAAACCAGGATACTCTACTCAGATTGTTTCAAAAGTGGCTAAGTTTTCTTCCCAGTTAAAGAAACTAGGAATTACAGATACTGTACTATTGGATGTTTGATGAAGGAAACATATGGAACTCCAATCAGCAGGGCTCATACTCAAAGAAGCCTTGGCTCTACACAAAAGACTGGCAAATTAATGTTCATTTATATTTTAAGTTAATTTTTTTAATTTCAAGAATGTTCTTATCTTTTTAGAAATAATGTTCTACTTCAAGGAGCTTAAGATTTAGTAAATCCATACCTAGATCCCTAAGGCTTCTTACTGTAAATTACATATATTTTCATCAAACTGATCAAAAGGGGTGTCTGGGTGACTTATGGATTAAGTGTCTGCCTTTGGCTTAGGTCATGATCTCAGGGTCTTGGGACTGAGTCCCACATCAGGCTCCCTGCTCAGCAGAAAGTCTGCTTCTCCCTCTCCCTCTGCGTGCCACTCCCCTTGCTTATGCTTTCTCTCTCTGTCAAATAAAAAAATAAAATCTTTTTTAAAATAAAAAATAAAAATAAATTTTAAAAACTAATAAAAGGGATGAAGACTAAGATAGGAAGAGGGAGGAATGTTCACTGTTTACTTCATATTCTTTTGTACTGTTTGGAATCAAAACAAAATAAATATTATAAGTTTTTTTTTAAGATTTATTTATTTCACAGAGAGAGACACAGCGAGAGAGGGAACATGAGTGGGGGAGTGGGAGAGAGAGGCAAGCTTCCTGCTGAGCAGGGAGCCTGATGCAGGACTCGATCCCAGGACTCTGGATCATGATCTGAGCAGAAACAGATGATTTGCTGACTGAGCCACCCACATGTCTCTTGTGTTCTTGTTTTTTAATTAACTGACTCTAAAATCTTTCCTTAGTTGAGGAATAGAGGAGGTAGATATATGGAACAAGCAGATATTTATCTGATATTTAGGAAATAAGATATTTAAGATATATTAAGATATCTTAAAGATATTTAAGAAAAGATATTTAAGAAAAAAAAAGTTCAAATTTGGAAAAAGCTTCTCCTACCTTCTTGCGAATCCTGGCCCATCCCAGAAATGGAAACACTTTTGTCCAAAGTCTCAGGGCAGAGTTGGTTCTTAATCTTGTTTGCCACTACAGCAAGTTGAAGGAAGGATTCCAGCGAGATGACATGCTTCCAAGGAGGATATGATGCTATATTCTCCAGGTCCTTACTCTCTGAGGCAAGGTGGGTCCCCACTGCATAGATGGTAACCCCTGCTCGGCGGAGGAGGGATGCTGGCTTGGACAACTCGTCTTGGGAGAAGCCTTCTGTGATGACCACGGCCATCTGCTGCACACCGTGCTTGGACCGACTGCCCCTCTCCTCAACAAAAACCTCATTCCTTAGGAACTCCAAAGCAGCTCCAGTCTTGGTCATTCTGCTTCTTCTCCGGTAGGTTAATTTGTCCAAATACTCCAATATTTTGGCTGGGTTCTGAAATGCATCCAGGGAAAACTCCAGTCGTGGTTCTTCACTGTAAAACACCAAGCCAATTCTCACACCATCTGGATGAACGTTTAGAGAGCTGACAGTGGTCTTTAAGAAGCTGATAACTTGTTGGAAATTTGATTGCCTGTCCCAGCTGAATTCCTCAATGAGAAAGACCAAATCAGTTGGGAGAGTCACTGGACATGCTATAAACAAAAACAGAAAGAGGAGCTTTAGCACGAGAACAGAGTAATAAAGACAATACTCATTTGGTATTATGCTATATTTTATGTTATATTATGCTATATTTTTATATACTGTAATAATAGAATTAGTATTACTAACTCTAATAAATATGTCACACTAACTTACATGAATGAGTTTTGGAATTTAGTGGAAGTCTTTATGACCCAGTATTTGGCGTGATGGTCAAAGAACATCACAGGTTTCATACTTATCAAGAATTTTTCACTGGAATGAGTATTCACATCACTTGCAAAATATGTAAATATATGAATATCCACAAGAAAGTGCTTTAAGATCATTGTTTCAATTCATCGAATTCCTTTAGAAGCACCTGAACCTGACGTGACTAGTTTTTTTTTCCCCCTTCATTTTTCTGGTTTCAGGAAACATTGAGTCAAATTCTCTAACATAGGCCTAAAAACTCCTTGACTTAATAATTTTTCCTCTTGGTACAGATGCAAATAAGAGATTGTGACTATTAATTTGTGCATTTTTCTCTGCTAAATCTCATGTCACTTCAACAGAGGCAACATGAAATGTTGCAAGTGCCTACAAAAAATCTTTGTCCACAAATTGGGCTAACTGATTTTTTCATTGCTTGCACCTGCCTCAGATGGGAGAATGGAGGTGTACCTGCCTAAACTACCTTCCAAGAGGAGTGCAGACCCCTCCCTCCAAATTTAAGACAGTGCCTAACGCAGGGAAACCTCCTGTGTCCACATACCGAAAAGGTCCAAATCTGTTGTGACATCTGAAAATAGAAATCTCCCTCACACAGAACCAAAATCACACATGCAGAAGGCTGAATCCAAGGTATAGACAGTGGAGTACTGTTAAATAAAGTTTAGAGAGGCAGGAGAATCAGGTTTTGACTTATCTTTGGCCTCTCAAGGTCCTGCGATTTCCCTTTTTCATAAAGATCCAAAAACAATCCTAGATTTAAAGAGTCTTGTTCCTGATTTTGCCAAGTCTAAAACACTTCCTGTAGAAACTCCAAGCATCTTTGACTTCTCACTTCCTTCACCAGCTGCTACTAAGTGCTATTACAGTTAACCCTTGATACACATGGGTTTTCCCTGTGCTGATCACCTAACACATGGGTTTTCTTTTTAAAGAGTTAGCACCAAAAGTCACAAGACATTTATTTTCAATTGCCCACCCAAGTCTCTACAGACACAATCAAAGGTGCCTACCAGCCTCTGAGTACAAGGGAGGCCCGCCAAGGCTGTCAGTAGCACCCAGGGCCCTGGGGCTCAGCAGGGCTGCAGGTTGTCCTGTGTCCCCACCACCATGGGGTGGTCAGGTAAAGAGCCAGCTGGAGCAGGAGGCTGGGCCGAAGCCTAGGAACATGTGCAGCAGGAAGGGATGGCACTGGGCAGGAAGCCCTGAGCCCCTGGTGTGCCCACACCCTCCCACTTGGCTCTCCACTTACTGGGATCTCAGACATACCCCTTCCCACGTGGTGCCCCCACCCATCCACCTTCTAGAAGCCAGTGCACTCATGCCCATGGCCACAGGCAGTGCTAAAGCTCCAGGCAGATGGGGCAGCTATACTACACCTCAAGGTTACTGCCACCAGCCACGGGCCCACCGGGGAGCTGCCTCCACCAGCTCGAAACCACCAGGCTGTAGAACATCACCATCCTCATGCCAAGCCTACCCTGTGCAGCCCTGGCTCAGCCTGCCTATATGCAGATTTGTTTCAATAAATATATGTACAGTACTATAAAGGTATTTTCTCATCCTTATGATTTTCTTAATAATATTTTCTCTTCTCTAGCTTACTTTAGTGAAGAATACAGTATATGATACATATAACACACAAAAATGTGTTAATCCATGGTTTAGGCTGTCCATAAGCTTTCTGGCCAACAGTAGGCTATTAGTAGTTAAATTTGGGGGAAGTCAAAATTTATATGGAGATTTTCAGCTGTGGGGCTGGGGTAAGGGCCCCTAACCCCTGCATTGTTCAAGGGTCAACTGTAGTCTCTTTTCAAGTTGGCTTCAAGATTCATTCCTTTTCCTCATTATCAGAGCCACCATTGGTCTAGACCCAGGTGGCTCCTCTCTCTGTGGATAGAGGAGAGCTCAGCCTTACAGTCTTTCTGAGTCTGAGGTGTCATATGGAACAAGCCTGCCTCATGAAGCCTTCCTTAAAGACCATTTCGGTTATGTCATTTTTCCTGCTTAAAAGCCTACAGTTACTTTCCAGGGCCTTTGGGACCCTGGGGGTCCATCCTACCTCATCAATCTCATCTCTCACTGCCTCCAAACCCTCCCCCCCTCCTCCAATCAGCTCCATTTTTTTTTCACTTTCTTCCTCATTTATCCAGCCCATTCCGATTTCCACACCCTTACTGATGCTTTTCCCTTTAGCACGAGTAAACTCTTCCCTTCTCCCTATGTATTAAGACCATACCCATTATCAAGGGACCAATGCAATTCCTTCTAGGTCAGATTCTCCATTACTCTCACCTCCCCTTCTATCCTTACTTCTACTCAATCTAATATCCATAAGGTGCTTCTAAGTTCCTTATTATCCCTGCTTGGATTTCTTCATTTTATCCCATATGTGTTGGTCTCTGCTGACCAAAAAATGCCAGGGACTTTCAAGCTCTACATGTTGAGAAGTGTGGGAAGAGTTATGATAGTTCAAAGGAAGGAGGGATTTATCACTTCTGCTGTGAGACTCAATGAGATGCTCTGTCAAGATGATAACTTAGCAACTGCAGGATGAAGTTTTGCCAGCATCCAGTCTGGTGGTCCAGTCTATTCAAGGGCAGAGACAGGGTGGGAAAGTATGACACACATATAAAGCAAATGGTGAGTAGTTCAGCTTACTTAATGGTTAGAATATATAAAGGAACTTAACAGGACATAAGGTTCAATGGTTCTCATCCCCAGGAGACATTTTGAAATGTATGGCAGTGCTCTGAATTGTCATTAGAGATGCTACTGGCAAGGACCAGGAGTGTTAGACCTCTGACAATGCATGGTACCATCCTACACTATGAATGTCTCCCTCAAAATGTTAATAACACCTCCCTTGAGCATTTTGAACATCAGCTTCCCTGGGAGGAAGCCTGAATGCTCTTTCTCCTAGAAAAGGCTTATGGTAACTTGAATTATTGTTCAGAGATATTAACTTCCTACATCTCACTTCCATGGGGGAAATGTACTTTCTTACTCCATTGATGATGACATGGACTATATGACTTGCTTGGTCAATGGGATATTAGCAGATGATGAAGCAGAGGTCTTAAAAGTGCTTACGTGTTTAGGCTTTATCTCTTGCACTTCTGCAATTACCATGGGAACAATATGCCCAGACTAGCTTAATAATTTCATGAGGAAGATGAGAGCTATGGAGCAGAGCCAAATGTAGATCAACCAACCTTCAGCCAAATCTCAAACCTGTGAACAAGCCCAGGGAAGATTGGGAAAGCCATTCAGTTGAGCCCAACAAAAATCAGCTGATCCCCAGCAGATCAGCGAAAATAAATAATTCTTTTCTGCCACTACTTTTTGGAAAGCTTCTTCCGCAGCCTCACTGTGACCACAGTTAACTAATATATGGTTTGTGCCTAAGGAAACCCCATGTCGCCTTCTCTTCCCCATGCGCTGGTGCTGGTATCCCAGTAATGAGGAATCCAGAATGCCCCCTTCTCTGCTCTTTTCCCAGAGTTTCTGAGACCTCCCAGTGGCTGACACCTGTAGGGACCAAAACTTACCTACTATAGGCTCCTTCTCAGATGCAGTTTCAAACCCAGGCTGCCTGGTCCCTTGGATCACCACACCCACATCCTGCATCAACTGTATGACTCCATATTGTCCTTGAATCTCATATACAAGGGGTGGAGTTGCCATCCCCTCCAGTTCTCTCCTGTCGAAGTCCTGTACACCCACAGATATGACTTTCACGCCTTTCTCCCTCAATGTCTGTGCGGCATCCCAGACCTCATCCTCAGATCTGCCTGAGGTCATGACCACTGCATATTGGGGAACACCCTGGAGAAACCGGCTTCCTGCTGCCTCCTGGAAGAAGGTCTGATGAAGGTATCGCAGAGCTTTTCCCGTCCTTCTGGAGCCACCACGGAGCAAAAAGTGGTCACGGATGTGAGCAATCATCTCATCCCGGGTCTGGTAGGTATTGAGCAAAAATTCAGTATGACCTTGACCACCATACTGAGCCAGCCCAATCTGATACTTGTCCCTACCAACATCCAGCAGGCCAATCACTCTGGAGATGAAATTCTGCATCCACTGGAAACTGGCCTGTGTTGTGCCCTGTGAGGTGTCGGCAAGAAAGACCACATCTGCATAAACCTGGGTGAATTCTGGAATTGAAGAGAAGAGGAAGAAGGAAAAGACATAGAAGAGAAAGTAAATCAAATCAAGATCTCATGAAAACTGAATACAAGGATGTGGGGAATATAAGAGGGAGAGGTACTACATTTATGTAACCATGTACATATGATACTTCCACCTCCTCCACATGAGCCTATCACAACGATCTCTCCCTCTTGAACCCTGCTGCCTTTGTTGTCTACTTTACTATACTAAAGCACCTCTTGCTTATTCTTCCACCAATAGAAGAGGCAAGGGAAATGGACATATACGGAGGAATTGCTAGTACTTTTTATACGCATTATTTGATTTAATCTCCCAACCATCCTACTAGGCAAGTGTTATTATCTTTACTGTACAGATGAGAACATTGAAATGAGAAGTAAAGCTGCTTGTCCATACCTAACTAGAAAGTGGCCCAGGCAGGATCAAGAACATAGGTCTTCTGGACTTCCTCTGGACATCTGGCAGGATGTCCTTTTCTACCCTTGAGAGCTGCATTCATTCTTTAACCCCAAGCTCTGAGGTTCCTTCACCTAGGACATCCCCCCAGGTTCTCTAGTGATGGAAGCCAGCTCCTTCTACTGCCTTCCCACTACACTCAGTACATTCTGGCTCATACCATATTTGGGTTAGAATGTTGGATTTTGACACAGCTTCTTACCTTTGATCTTACCCTCCACTGCTGAGCACAGAGTCTGAAGAATGCCTCCTGAGAAATCCTGAAGTGTGTTGAAGTTTTCAATGTTGAAGAGATACTTCTCAAAGGGCTCACTAGCTATTTTTTGCAATTCCTGGACATCCTGAACATTGACCCCGACCACATACACAAACACTCCATCTTCTTTTAATTTGTTGGCTGCCTCCTGGACTTCATCATTTGACTCCCCATCTGTCACCAGGATAACTATCTGTGGAACCCTGTCCTTGGCCCGGCTGCCAGCTGCCTCAGTCAAGTAGTGCATCCTGATAAACTCCAGGGCACTTCCTGTGTTTGTGTCTCCTGTACGGTAAGGAAGACTCTGGATCTGCTCCAGGACCACACTCTTCAGAGGGTACTGGTTCAGCTGAAAGGCTGGGTAAATGTTGTCATTATACTGAGCAAGTCCCACTCGGACCTGGTCACTGCTGATGTCAAGCCCCAAGACGACAGCATAAAGGAAGTTCTTTACTTTCTGGAAGTTCTGGGGTCCAATGCTGGTTGAGCTGTCTACTAGGAAGACAATGTCTGCTAGAACTGCCTCTCTGCAAGCTGTATGAAAGAAAACAAAAGTCATGGAGTCTGTGTGTCTTCACTCAAAATGCTTAGAACCAATGGAGCTGAATGGTGTACAGAAAGGAGAGCAAGGCCAATCAGACAATACTCTGTGGTCCTCAGGCACCCTAAATGACAGTGCTGAGAAGTGACATTCCCTGTGCTTTTCCTTCCCTCAAGTCCATCCTCTTCTGAGGCTTCTGTCTTGTTCTAATGATAATGTCCAATCTCAGAACCCACTTGGACAATCCCTTGAATCCCATGAAGAAGAAAAACCCTTCTATAAGTGAAGCAGCATGCTGAGAAAAGGGTTGTCCTCTTTCCAGTGGTAATAAACCTCATCTCTACAAGTGTGCTGGCACCAACGGGTCAGAGAGCTGGAATATGTCCTGTATTCCATCATATACATCATTGTAGCTCCACCACTTAGGAGCCTTGTGACCTATTTATCACCTACCTTTCAAAGACTTGGTTTTATTTCCTGCAGCACTGAAACCATTCTACCAGCCCTCACACTGTCACAGAGTTGTTTTGAGGATAAAATAGGATAATCTACTGTAGCAAACATTATTTGTGCTCTGTTCAGGTCTTTTTGAGTTTCTTTTTACCATTTCTGTACACTGTTTGTTGGAGGACTTCCCTTCAGCTACTGGAGCTGCTTTGCCTACAATAAACGAAAGCCTAGCTGAAGCATAATTTATATTCCTGAGTTCTTCTGTAGGATCAAGCTAAAAACTACCCTCTGCGGAACTTTTTTTTTTTTTAAAGATTTTATTTATTTGACAGAGAGAAACATAGCTAGAGAGGGAACAGAAGCAGGGGGAGTGAGAGAGGAAGAAGCAGGCTTCCCGCAGAGCAGGGAGCCCGATGTGGGACATGATCCCGGGTCTCTGGGATCATGTCCTGAGCCGAAGGCAGTTGCTTAACCAACTGAGCCACCCAGGCGCCCTGCTCTGTGGAACTTTTGCCTGAGATTATAATCTTTCTTTCTTTCCTCTATCTGTCTGTCCTACACCCCACATCCTTACCAACCCTTTGGGAGCTCTTCCATAAAAAATAATACATATCCAAATCCTTGCCTCAAGTTCTGCTTCTGGGAAACTCACTCTATGACACTTGTCCTATTGGAACGGATCTGGTCTTAAACACCGGGACCAAATCCTAGCTCTGCCATCCAGTTATGTTACCTTTAACCTCAGTTTCCTCACTTGAGTTGCCTTCCATATCTATGTAAAAGTAAATACTAATTAGCCTACATAGCATCACATCCCTATGGGTCTAACAGAGAATCACCTTATGTATGTATCTATCAGTCAGATAGGCAATGTAAACAAGTTTGGCAAACTGTATAGTACCAAGCAAAAGGTAGTTAAGATTACTAGGTATAAGAAACCTTTTTGTAAACCCTGAAGCGATACACAAAAGGTATAAAATTTGTTTGTACAAATGGAATACTACCACCATACACCTGCATCAGATGGGTGAGATGTTTTAGCACTTCTTCCAATTTACCAACCTTATGTAGAAATGCCAAAATAATGAATAAGAAATGAAGGCTCTATCCTCATAGATAGTGCCTCATAGAGGCACTCCCTGGCTTGCCCGACTCCCTGCTGTTGCCTGGAAGTACTGATCTAGAAGGCTCTATCTAGCATTTTGATGAAAACCGCTAGCAAGTTTCTCTTCCTAGGTTCAAAGTTCTTTGCTTTCTCATGGAATTAAGTACTTAACTCATAAAGTATTTCCACAAGTCCCTACCCCATCACCACCAACAGAAGTACAAAGCTAATGACAGTTAGATCACCAAAGATAATGGCCATAATGCTATCACCTCGGATGGGCAAGGCACTGGGATAAGATACTGACTTGCATAATTTTATTTAATGATTTCAACAACTCTCTGAGGCAGGTAATACCATCCTAGGAAGAAAATTTAGATTCAGAGATAAAGTAACTTGTTTGAATTAACACAGTTAAAAAGTCGGGAAGTGGGATTTGAACCCAGACCTTACTTTTCCCTAAATTCATCCTTATAACCAATACTTTATACCAACACACTGGCAATAAAATAAGCAAGCTTCCTGGAGGATCTACTGTCCCTCTGTCCTCAGGCCCCCAACCCAGACAACATGAATAAGTTAATCTAGGAAGAATATCATTCTAGGAACAAATATTCCTCCTCCAAAAATGACATCCACTATATCTGCTTAGAGAACCACCATATGGCCCATGGGATTTATTTAAAAAGTTGCTAAGTCTCTGGTCAATGACTGGAGAGGAGCATGGAGTACAGATAGTGTAGTGAGCTTGTAATATTAAAATTCAACATGCACACATATGGAAAATAAAGACAATGGGAGAGATGAAGAAGAGATAAAGCCTTGAGTCCTGTGACTTCTAGATCTGAAACAAGAAAGTCTCCGTACCAGGAAAGACGCTGTCCACAGGTTGAGCTGCCTTTGCCCAAGTATCACACAGCTGTTGCTGCAGCTTCTTAGCATGACTGCCCAGATCAGAGAAGCTGGACACAAAAGAGGCGAACTTCTCCTCGGGACTGCTCACAATCTCCTTGAGCTCAGCCCTAACGGCATTTTTGACACCAACGTATAAAGTCAGATGCCGGCACTCTTCAGGCCCTGGGCAGCGTCCTGCACACCATCCTCAGCTCGGCTGCTGCTGATCACCATGACCACCTGAGGCACTCCCTGGCTTGCCCGACTCCCTGCTGTTGCCTGGAAGTACTGATCTGGAAGGAACCGCAGGGCCCGGCCCAACCTGTGGCCCCCAGGCCGAAATTGAAACTTTTCAATGTGTTGCAACACACCGTCTTTGTGGGGGTAGGTAGAAAGTAGGAATTCGGAATGGGGCATGTCGCCATACTGAGCCAGCCCCACGCGGATGGTCTCTTTGCTGACATTGAAGCTATTTACCATGAGGTACAAGAAGTTCCGCATGTTCTGGTTATGTTGGGGGTTGATGTGAGCATCCACTAGAAACACAACATCTCCCCAACAAAATGCCTCCCTGCAGACTGGGGAAGAGAGTCAGTTCAAGATAAAACAGCACAAAATTGACAGCTACTGGCTGTGACTGTGTCTCTCGCCACTCATTGCCTTCACAGCCCGCAGATCTGCCTGCACAGCTCTTCGACAAAAGCTAATAGGCACAGCCTAAGCGTACCGTCATCTTCCTTTGCATCTTTGTGGCCAACATCTACCCTTGTTCACCCTCCACTCTGTTTCATTCTAACAGATATGTGACCCTTTCAGTGAGACCCCAACCACAGCCCTCCACCCATGCCTTAAACTTAATAAAAGAAAATACTTTCCACCAGTAGAGGATGCTTTGGTACCCCACTTAGATCTTTGCCAGCACGCACACCTGTGCCCAAGCTGCTTCAAGTGCTACATTAACTGCTCCCCTCTGACACTTTGTCTGGAGACCTGTCTGTGGCTGAAGGGAGCAGAGCAACCACATCTGGAGACACCTGGAAAGTTACACCACCTGGGTGGCCAATGGTCAATCATATGGGGTTACGAGCACCTGGCCCCCTTGCTTCAACTGAAACAACTCAGGTTGTTTTTTATTTATGTTCCAGCATCGTCCATGGCTCAGACCAAGGCTGGATGTTGCCTGAGGTTACGTCCTCGATTGGCTTCTTCAGCCCCAGCCCATCTCACTTCTCTTATCCCCTTACAAGTCTGTCCCAAAGAGTACACCCTCACAGTAACAGGTTCACCAAATCCCTGCCTCAGCCTCTGCATCTAGAGAACCTGACCTAAGATCTCTGCTTTCAGCGTTGAGCCCTGGTGTTCCCTAACTACCACCAGCCCTTTTTAGTTTTATCTCGTGACATTACCCTAAGTGTGGTTCCCATTTGTCCTTCGGCTCCTTGAACTCGAGCCTGCACCAGAAACCACAACCTCCACAGCGGCCAGCACGAGTGCTGCTTCAGCTGCGCCCAGCCTGGTCTCCAACGTGGAAGGGCCAGACGCCAGGTGGCTGCAGGACTTGGGCCAATAGCTCATCTTTCTGCTTCTCAGATTGCATCTCTCTGCAATAAGGGTTTGACCAGATGACCCGGTCTCTTCCAACTCAAACACTGCATTGCTGGGACACAAAGGAAATACATGGATTGAACACTGTTCTTATGGGGACCAAAAGAAGAGAAGCAGTGATTATGATCTCTCTGTTCGTCAGCAACCAGCATGACTTTTCCCCCCACACTCAGCAATGTGATTGTCCATGCCGATGGTAGGAGAACCCATGAATCAGTGGTGAGAGAGAGAGAAACCAAACAGAAACCAGATAAAGAGGATGTTAGTTTCAAGTGGTTCAACAACCAGGAGATGATTATCCCATGCTGGTTAAATACATCTTGTATTTGGTCTTGAGTCTGGAGGGTTAAAATACTGGCTGGGGCTGGCCCCGCCCTCACTCTCCCCTCTCCGCTTGGCTCTCCACGGTCCAAGCTCCTTAGTCCGAGTTCTCACAGCTGCTACATGGCCCCCTACATACTATTCCATCTGCTGAGTTTCTTTCTCTCTCTTTTTTTCCCTGATAAATTCCAAATCATATTCTTTTATCTTGGCTTATAACGTAACATTCACCAATGTGCTTATTCAACTAATGGCAATCTCCCCAACTAGACAGTGGGCTCCATGCAAACTGATACCCTATCTTTTGTTTGTTTGTCCATCACTCAGGTCTGGCACAGAGTAGTCACCCAAAAAAATATTTAAGGAAGACAATATTTGGGAAAGAGAGAAGGAGAGAGGGAGGGACAAAGGGAGAAGATATCACTTATAAGAATGGAAATTTTGAACATTAATGAAACCAAATAAGGGAATCAGAAAATTTTAGAGCTAGAAAGAATCCTATGAGATTATGTAATACAATACTGTAGCCACTGGGTACATGTGGCAACTAAGCACTTGGAATGAGAAAATAAATTTAAATGTTTACTGAATTTTAATTTAATTTAAGTAGTCACATGCAACTAGTGGCCACTGTATTGAAAAACTGCAGGTACAGGGGCGCCTGGGTGGTTTAGTTGGTTAAGTGTCTGCCTTGGGCTCCAGTCATGATCCCAGGGTCTTGGGATCAAGTCCCACATCGGGCTCCCTGCTCAGCAAGTAGTCTGCTTCTCCCTCTCCACCCACTCCCCTGCATCCCCCTCCCACTTGTGCTTTCTCACACTCTCTCTCCCTAATAAATAAATAAAAATTTTTTAAATGAAAAATGCAAGTATAGAATAATGAATCCAATTTGTCCATCTCACAGATAAGGAAAATAAGACCTAGAAAGGCAAAGTAACTTACATATATCAGTTCAAACAGCCAGTATTAGAAACCAGGTCCCCTGACATCCAGGACTGCCACAAAGAAGATTAAATTAGAAGTCTACACTATAGGGGCGCCTGGGTGGCTCAGCTGGTTGAGTGACTGCCTTCAGCTCAGGTCATGATCCCGGAGACCTGGGATCGAGTCCCACATCGGGCTCCCTGCTCAGCGGGAAGCCTGCTTCTCCCTCTCTCACTCTCCCTGCTTGTGTTCCCTCTATGGCTGTGTTTCTCTCTGTCAAATAAATAAAATCTTAAAAAAAAAAAAAGTCTACATTATAGAAAGGCAAAGACCCTGAAAGAGTTTGGGCAGAGACAGGCTTACAAACAGTGGTGTGTTCCAGGAATACTAAATCACTTTTAGTTTCCAGAGTCCCACTTCTCAGGAGTTTGCCTAATCTTGGTCATAAAGCCAAGTGGAATCATGGTTGTTGAGAAGGCAGATAATAAATGACCCCATGGACCTTTAAGCGTTATTTCCCTTTGAAGCTCCAGAATGCAATTCTGCTGAGAAAATTCAGTGAGTGCTGCAGGGACGGCTGATTGCTTTGTACCCTTTACATCTCTTTCAGAGGAGATCAAACACAGACATGAGAGTATTTCCCTGATCTTTCCAATCAGGAGAAAACTCAGTGTGGAACAATTTTCCAGGCAAGTATGTATGGGTTCCACAATGTGCACCTCCAGGGATGTATTACATTTTTATACATTGTTCCTTTTCTTAACCCCTCCACCAGCCCTTTGTCATTTTAGAAGGTGTTTGAAACATGAAAAGATGGACTGTCACAGCTTCTGTTCCCAAGAGCAGAGAGTCAGAGCTGGAGGGAAATTTTAGAGAGCTTCATGGTTGTTTTTCTTCCCCTCCCCCAACAAATAACAGTCTGTGTAATTATATATAAATATTTAAACCTCAGTATTGTCTCAGTGGGGCTTCAGGCTACCACTCAAACAATCTTCTCTTTATGAGACTTTCAATGTGAAAAGTCACAACAATCTGTTAAAATGACTGCAAAAAAAAATGCAAAGGTGTCACTGACGTTTAGTGAAGTGATCCATCTTGTGATGACAATTACCTCTCAGAACAGCTCTGCCAAAGGAGACAAAGTAAAATGCAGAGTCAAGAGAATAGGCCCATGTTTACAAAAGCATTTGAGAGCCTGATAATACATTCAGAAACATGGCATTTTTAATAGCTTTTTTTTTTTTTGTCATTTGAGGCTAAACTTTGAAAAAAATCAAGTGCCTGCTATTCACTAAAAGCTTCTAGATTCTAAGCTCTCCTGAAAGAAGCATTAAGGAGGGCACGTATTGCATGGAACACTAGGTGTGGTGCATAAACAATGAATCTTCTTGGAACATTTCCCTTCCGTTAATTATGAAGCTTCTGTACTATTTTCTTTTAAGACTGTCACTACCATAGGTCCCCGGCAAGGTCATCACTTTTGGCTTAGAGAATCCGATACATTACCAATTCCCTGTGACTTGATGAAGTGAAAACTAGAAGCAAGAAAGATGAACTCCCAAAATGCCTTCCAAGTCTCCATTCTGGATATGGACCTGGCGGGGAGAAAAAAACCCTCATAATTAAAATTCTGTCTTCATACCTTTAAAATGAGTGCACCATATCATATGTTAATTATATCTCAAAAGGTTACATTTTAAAAATATATCCAGAAACATGTCTTTTCCCAGACCAACAGACATACACACACACACACACACACACACACACACACACACACACACACACACAATAAGGGGCTTGTTGCTACATTGTTTCAATTATGCAAGAAAGACGGTCTTGCTGACCCAGCTCAGGAAGAGTTTTATAAACACCGGGAGTGTATACCTCAGACTTTACTGTTTAAAGTTGTCCAGATATGACTATAAAAGGCTAAAACATATGGGGCATGGGTAGAATTTCTGTCTCACACACTGAATTCGTTTGGTGGAACATAAACATTTCTGGAGGATTTTGCTTTTATTTTTATACAAGCATTGGATGACCTTATAAACATTTGTGGCATGAAGAAATATTCAAATATCTCGGGAGCACATCAGCCTGATAAAATCAGGAGAGCCTGAAAATATTTTATATGTTCCCAGAAGAAGTCGAATATCAGACTTGAATTCATTTCTGAAGACCTCCATGAAAATTATCCAGTCCCAATTCCATTTGTTTATGACTCTAAAGACATCCACAGGTTTAAAAATAAGAAAATCACAGCATTTGCATTGAATGACGTTTCAGCTAGAACAGGGAACACCTCTTTATCTTCTAACCAGCCATCCTCAGCATCCTCAGGGAGCTAAAAGTAAGTATTCGTGACAGACTGTCTGAGTCTGAATTCCAGACCCACTACTTAGTTGATCTTGGGCAAGTTGCTTCGCTGTTCTGTGCCTCAGTTTCCCCATTTATAAAATTGGAACCAGAATGGCATCTACCTCAGGGTCGTGCCATCAGGATTAAGTGAGCTCATTTCTGTAAAACACTTCACCTATGCCCAGTACACAGAAATCACTGTTAAAGTGCTTGTTAAATAAAATAAGTCTTCCTGGATACCCACTATGAAGTAAACAAGTATTGCCTCTAATTTGAAACTCAGCATCCATAGAGGTAGAGGAACACTAATACTCTGCATTGTGCACTAATAAGGAGGTTATTTTGTTTTTATTTTTTACTTAATTCATTTAATTCTCACTCCCAGTTGGTTGCTACTGTGTTAAGTTACTCTGCTGATGTCTCCATGTTCCTCACCTCAAACCTGGGAAAGGCCAGCAGAGCAGACCTTACTCTGTTCCTCTTGTTGATGGAAATGAAGAAATGAGGCCCCAGCAAGGCTAAGTAGCATATCACAGCTACACAGCCATGGTCTGCCAGGCTCTGTCCCATGTAACCCTGCTCCAGGCACAGCGCATGACAGGAAATCTAACCCTTCAATGAAAATCCCCAAGTCCAGACTGTCACTCAACTCTCCAGGCCCAGCTCATGTAAAATGAAGAACTGTGAACAATTTGCCATTGGGTAAAGATGTGAACTCAAGGGGCGCCTGGGTGGCTCAAAGGGTTAATCCTCTGCCTTCGGCTCAGGTCATGATCTCAGGGTCCTGGCATCAAGTCCCGCATTGGGTTCTCTGCTCAGCGGGGAGCCTGCTTCCCCTTCTCTCTCTGCCTGCCTCTCTGCCTATCTGTGACCTCTCTCTCTGTCAAAGAAATGGATAAAATATTAAAAAAAAAAAAAAGATGTGAACTCAAGCCCTAAGTTCCTGTATCTACCAATTTGTCTTCAAAGAGCAGTTTTATGTACAAAATGCTATATTTGGGTGTTCCAGAGAATGGAATTACAAACTTTACTTTTATATTTAGGAAACTGAATAATCTATTTGGGGGGAGAAACTTTACATGCTGGAAACACTAAGAAATTCAGGAAACTTTAAATGCATACTTAAAATGTATCGACGAGTTTAGGTGATATCTCCCTGTATCTACATCACTTTGCACTCTTGGGCCCTTTAAGAAGAAAGTTGTGTGGAAATCATATCACAATGCCTAGAAATCCCAGCTATCCAACAACTGAGGCCCTCTTTCCAGAAAGCCTAAGTGGAGTCATCCTGTTTCCCTAAGGACTCATTTCTACTGTGCATGCTTAATTTACTACTTACAAATGACTCAAGGATGTGGGATAACCACATCTATTTTACTATTTTATGGTAACAGAAAATACTGGTGGAAGCCTTGACCTCAAAAGAGACCCATAAGCTTTAATTCTAGTTTCAATTTGACCTTTCGCTTTGTGGACTTGAACTAGCCAGTTCACCGTTGTGGTTTATGTGATGGCTCTCAAGGGCTTGGTACTGATTTGGAACACCTACTACACTGCCTGGTATATTACACTCTCCACGATATGGGTTCAGTATTTTTCCAATAATAGATGTGATGTAATTGGATTTCTCTGTTCTTCTGTTTCTATATCAACTTCCCACTAATGCTTCCTCAGGGAGGCATATAGGTAATTTGAGGGAAGATACTTTAAGACTATAAATGTCCTATCCCCCAATAAACTTTCATCTAATGGCAAATAAACAAATGAATAAAGAATAGAGCCTGAGAGCAAAGAGCTTGAGAGTTTGAAAGGGCCAGGAAGAATGATCCAAAATAAATTCAGGTATCATTATAAGGATTATTATTATTATTGTTACAATAAAATACTAT
Source organism: Spilogale gracilis (assembly GCA_004023965.1). Classification (NCBI taxonomy): domain Eukaryota; kingdom Metazoa; phylum Chordata; class Mammalia; order Carnivora; family Mephitidae; genus Spilogale; species Spilogale gracilis. The sequence continues at coordinate 45,039 of PITA01006920.1, read as the reverse complement.
ACCACAACTTTTTAACCCTTAGAGTAATAGCAAACCTTCAATTAGGGTATCTACATTTTCATATTCTATTACATCCTAATTATTAGTATTAATGCAACTAATGATAAGAAATGAGAAGTTTTTTTAGTTAGTTATAAATAAAGTACCAGAGCTGTTTATGAAAACCCAATGGGAAAGCCAGAAGTTTATAAACATTTTACAGCTGTGCAGATGTGTATTTGCATTAATGAAGAGAAAAAAGTCTATAGATTAAGAACTTAATACCTATATTGTATATAAAATTTCATGAGGATGTTTATATATAATTTAAGTTGCTGAAGGGGTTTTGCATTTAAACATGTAGGGTTCATTGAGGAGGCAAAAAAAATTAAGTCATTAAATGAAGTGCAAGTGCAATTAGGTAGGGCTAGCATACAATGCTGATTCTTTCTGGAAATAATTCTAATGGGTGTGGGATAGAAAGACATTTCTCTCAAAGTATGCTGAGACATGTCAAATAGTTCAATAGTCGACTAGGACAATCTATTTTCTAAGACTGATTCATTCAATTACAAAAAATTACCTTGCAAGCAGCCACCATAGTAATATTTGATTCAGGGGAGAATCATCAAATGAAGCTAAGACCATTGAGTAGAAGCATGTTGGGGAAAAAGGTTTCAAGACAATCTCAAAGTATATCCTAACAAATTACTTATAGGGGCACCTGGGTGGCTCAGTCGTTAAGTACCTGCCTTTGGTTCAAGTCATGATCCCGGAGTCCCAGGATCAAGCCCTGAATCAGGCTCTCTGCTTGTCTAGAGGCCTGCTTCTCCCTTTCACTCCCCCTGCTTGTGTTCCCTCTCTTGCTGTGTCTCTCTCTGTCAAGGTAAATAAATAAATAAAGTCTTTAAAAAAAAAAAAAAGGAAATATACATAATACGAGGCAGAGGGTCTTGAGGTCACCTACTTATCTCAAAGGTTCAGCAGAATTATAATAATTCATACAGAGACAGAGGAAAAAATATTGTGATACTCTTGCAACTTTTTCATTAAGTGTTTACTGTTTGCCAGATAATATGTCAGGCACTAGAAATAAGATTAAAGAAGTAGTTTTCTCTTGAGAAGACTTGGAACTGTAGCGGAAAGAAAGAGACCGATACATTATAATATTGTGGGATGAGCAAACTAATATGGAAAACTGTACAAGGTGCTAGCAACACAGTGGGTGAGCATCTCTCTTCACTTGGTGAAGGCTTCACAGAGCAGATGATGCTGGAGTTGAGACTGAAGGGAAGAAGAGAAATTTAGAAGTGAGCAAGTGGGGCAAGGCATTCCAGGTATGGAACAGAACATCCAAGGACTCAGAAGAGGTATCGGACAACCTCAGATAGAGCTCATCCAAGGCCTTGGGAGCTAAGGTTTGGGAGTGCAAGGAACCTGGGTAAGCCTTCTTTGACTCACACACCTGGGCCATATATGCTCTGAGGGCACACATCTCACAGAGACTTTGGTTTTCTGAAATGTGCAAACTCAGAATGTAGGATAGAAGAGGGAAACTGGGTTTCTCAGTCTTCAACCATAAATCACCTTCACTTTATTTAATCAAACCAGCTGTGCTTTATATATTAGTCTCCTTCGAGTTTCCTGTTCTCCCTGTATTGACCCCTCAAAAATAAAATGAAAAGATGCCTTTTCTAATGTTCTCTGCCAGTGGTTCTTAGATTGAGCATTATATCAGAATCACCCCCAGAGGACCTGTTAAAACCCAGCTTCCTGGACCCCATCTCTAGAGTTTCTGATTTAATAGGTTTCGGTGATGAGAACGTGCATGCTGAGTGGATCCAAGACACCACACTTTGAAAACCACTCTTCTATGCATTTAGCATGCGGTGGTTACCAACCAGACTGCACTTACTTTCAACGACATCTTCAGCTCCACATGGAGAAAAGCAAATATCTATTATCCATTAAGTGAAGAAAGGGAAGAGGCGATCAATTAAAAATGTTTTCTCAGGGCGCCTGGGTGGCTCAGTTGGTTAAGCGACTGCCTTTGGCTCAGGTCATGATCCTGGAGTCCCGGGATTGAGCCCTACATCGGGCTGCCTGCTCGGCAGGAAGCCTGCTTCTCCCTCTTTCACTCCCCTGCTTGTGCTCCCTCTCTAGCTGTGTTTCTCTCTGTCAAATAAATAAATAAAATATTTTAAAAAAATGTTTTCTTTATACATACCTGACTGAGAAGTTAGCAAAAGCTTTAAATTATTTAGGTGAAAGACCCAATGCAAATGTGCAAAATTAACTTAACACAATTTTTCAATTTGCTTTCTGATTAGACTCTATTTCCCAAAGTAATAAAGAGCTCTCTCCTTTTTTTTTTTTTTCTGGTCATTTAAACAGGACTATTTTAAGCACTGTATTATTTGGCTTTCTTACAAGACAGTCTTGGAGTGTACCACATCTGGGCCACAGGAAGCTCCAGAAGGCAAACAGTTGGGGGATATGAACAGATTCTTCTATACACATCACATTAGAATCCAAACGGCATGTTTAATAGTTAAGAAAAACGAAGGCTAGCCTTAACTTATTGCATAAACATTAGCATTTGCTTTCTGTGCCCATTCACAAATCCTATGACAGCTTGGATATATACACAACTTTGTTGTAACATACTTGAGGGAGGCTGTGTCAAACATTCCAATGAAAATTAATGTGTCAGAGAAAAAATAACAAGAGGCAGAATCCTGGAGCGTTCCTCCAGGAAGGCATAAGGATTGCGAATGCAATGGCAGAGCTGAGCAAGGGAGTGAGCCAGTCAGGAACTGGGTACTGATGGCCACAACACTCCCATCAGCTGTGGTCATGTCAAGACTAGCACACAATTCGTGAGGCATTGAAATTTTGGAACTGAACAGAATCTCAGCTCTTGGTCAGTTTTTAAATATCCTAGGCCCTCTCTATACCCTGATTCACCTAGTTTCCCACTGTGCCTGGTTCATAGGTCACCTACTCTTTGCCATATTGCATTGACACTGCTTAATCATTTATCTGCCTTACTGGGCTGTGAACACACAGAGGGAGGAGCCACAATCCGAGAAAACTTCGCAGTGCTGCATACGTTGTTGAAACTAATAAATCTTTCCCTTTTGTGATCATTATATAAATGTTTGAAGTGCTGAGTGATTTAATCCAAGGGAAAAAGAATACTTAAACTCTTTCAAGTTATGTGAGTGTAGAAACTCCATCACCCTGGAATTTCATGAGCTTGGTTCTGCCAGTTATGGAAATAACTATCCTATCTTTCTCAAGTGTTTCATTCAAGAAGAATGTCTACAACCCACTAAGTAGATCAGGTCCCTCTAAAGACCTGGGGCAGGTCAGGACACTCTGCCACTCCCTATTTCGGATCACCAAGAAACACAGAAGGAGCAGGTCATGGTAGTAAGATGGCGCTCTGCAGTTGTCTAGGGCATCATACACTCAAGTCCCTTATTTCTTTTATGTCCTTTAAGAAAGTTGCTCCAGAATCTGGAAAGAAAGTGTAGTGTGGACCAGTAAAAATTGCATAGAACTTGACTTTGAATTTTCTGGTTCACGTGTCAACCCTGACACATTCTTGTTATTTACTTCTTGGAAGTCTCTTGAACTCACTAACCCTCAGCTCTGTCAGCATAAAATAGAGGTAATGATACTGTGCCGTCACTACTTGGCAGGGTTACTGTGAAGACAGGATAAACTCATGGGATAGGACAGGCTTTGTAGAAAGCTATAAAACTTGAGAGGTTACCATTACCTTTGTCAAGCACATAATCGACACAACGAAATTCCAAAAACTGAATCCTTTCTCACTGAGAGAACCAAGCCTCACATTTTTTTTTATTCCAAGAGAAAAAATGCATTGCTTGAATCAAAGATCTGTGGCTATATTTCTGCCTTATTATGTCTAGGAAATAATCACTATGATGAGAGTGAGTTATATAGGAATGGACATGTTCCAGCAGAAGAAAATTCCCTAAATCTGAGATGTGGGGTACCGAGTGTGAGAGCAAGTTGATGGTCACCTGGATAAGCTAAGCTCTCTGAAATCTTATGTTATGAAATCTTAGCTATCTATGTTCTTTAGGCAGAATCTTCCACTTTCATCTCCAGCGCCTCAGCTTAAAAATAACTTAAGTGCCATTTGTATCTTTTTTGCATATTTTAAATAATATGTAATAAAATTTTTAAAGACAAACTGAAAAACTACTCACTAAATTCAACAACACAAACCTATTGCCCCTAGGAAAGGTAATGCTATTTCTTTACAGATTGTAAGATGTGTTGACCGGGCTACAGATCTTTCTGGAATTTACAGAATTACAAATCAGTGTCGTTTGCCAAGTCCACTCAGCCCACTTTGACAACTCAGTGGATGTCACTTATTCCTTCCCTCTGCCGACGAGGCAGCATGGCATACTACTCCTTGGCCTCAGCACACACATGCACACACACATACACACACCTGCAGGCTCTATTCACCTTTCAAAACCCATCTCACATGTCACTTCCTAACCCAAGTGTGATGTGATGGAAAATGACTCCCTCTTCTGTTCTTTATCTGAAACCTACATTTTTTTAAAAGATTTTATTTATTTGACAGAGAGAAACACAGCCAGAGAGGGAACACAAGCAGGGGGAGTGAGAGAGGGAGAAGCAGGCTTCCCACAGGGCAGGGAGCCCGATGTGGGGCTCGATCCCAGGTCTCCGGGATCATGACCTGAGCTGAAGGCAGTCGCTTAACCAACTGAACCACCCAGGCGCCCCTGAAACTTATATTTATTTCAGTGAGTAACTGGGATTTATTAAAACTGTGTCTTTATCATTAATATATGCTCAGCACCTAGAACAGTTCCCGTCTCTGCTCTTCTTTCTCTCTCCCTTCCTTCCTTCTTGCCTCCCTCTGTTCATTTCTGTCAGTTCCTGGCGACTACAACCTTCTCACAGCACAGATGAAAAACCATGGAGTTCTCATTAACTCCTCTCTTTCACTCCCTACATCCAACCTGCCAGGAAATCATGTTGGGTCAGCCTTTAAAGCTGTTTACACAGAAACTGATCCTCTCATCATTTCTACTGCAAACAGGCTGCTTTCTCTCTTGCTTGATTATTACAACAACCTCCATGACTGTTCTTGCTTCTAACCTTTCTGAAGTCTATTCTCAACATATGCAGCAAAGTCCTTTTAAAACAAAAGTCACCTCTGCCGCAAGCCTTCCAATGGCTCCCTGTTTCATTCAGAATGAAAAAACAAAATAGACTACAAGGTCCTATGCAATCTGGCCCCCAGTTTTCTCTAACTCACCTCTCACTCTTGCACATTAGACCCTGATCGCTTTGGCCTCCTGGCTGTTCTTCAAATAAGCCAGTTACACTCCCCATTTAGGGTCTTTGTACATATTGTTTCCTCCATCTGAAATGCCCTTCCCCATATATTGTCATATACCCACATATATCTCTATATATCTATACAGACCCACACATATCTAATGTATCCACAAATATCTGCATATATATTACAGGTCCATCTATGTCTACATATATCCCCACACATCCCCATATGTCCCCATATATCTACACACATCCCCATATGGTCCCATATATCATACATAGCCCCATAGATCCACATGGCTGATTCCCTTGTCATCTTAGTAAGTTCCACCCCAGCCATTCTACTTAAAATTCTAACCCTTCCTTGCACTCCCAGCACAAAACCCTATTTACCCCCTTCTGCTTTTCCTCTTTTCTTCTTTTATTACCTTCTAACATGCTATGTAATATTCATCATGGTTTTTCTGTATTACCTGTTGTCATGCCCCACCTTCAACTAAAATAGATGCACTATAAGGAATTTCATTTTCCGTGATATATCCCCAGTGCCTGACACATAGCTTGGAAAAGATTTGTTGCATAATTCATTTTTTCAGGAAAAAAAATGATTTCAGGTTCTTAAGACAGAAAGTTCTATACAAAGAGTTAGAGGCATTCTTGGGAAGACTGGTGTCCCCCAGGCCATTATTTCTTGGCAAGTGGAAGACTCAAAACCAACTGGGTTCATTTTTATATTTTAATTGTAATTTTATTTTTAATTCATTTGAATTAAAAAATATAATCAGAACGTCATAAAACTAAACATCTAGAAAAAAATTTTTTTAAGATTTTATTTATTTGACAGAGAGAAACACAGCCAGAGAGGGAACACAAGCAGGGGGAGTGAGAGAGGGAGAATCAGGCTTCCCGCTGTGCGGGGAGCCTGATGTGGGGCTCAATCCTGGGTCTCCGGGATCATGACCTGAGCCAAAGGCAGTTGCTTAACCAACTGAGCCACCCAGACACCCCCAACATCTGGAAAATTTGTAGAATAAGTAAAACCAGATCACAGGCATAGTATCAGAAGGGACTTGATTTAAGATCTCTAAGAAATGTAAAATGGAGCCAGTCTATGACTATACCCATGACCAAGGAGGCAGGGGAGAGATGCAGCCAGAGGTGAATCTCTTAAAACTCACAGCCAAAAAAATTCACTTACACGATGAGTTTCTCAAACATCAGACATAAGATTAGGTGGGGATGTTGGGGCAAAACAATTTCTTGCACGATCGTTTTAAAAGACGGTGTTTTATTTCAGGCCAAAATATTAGGTAGATAACATCCATTATTTCACTTCCTAGTGACTCTGTTAATGTACCGTATTTGCTATTTCTGCAAAAATGTAGACAAGGCTTCATTACTCTTGGTCAGTGATGGAATAAACGTATCCATAGACCTTTAAAAGATCATTCCTGAGTCAGAAACTATAAAACAGACTATAAGTGATTGCAGACTACTTTCAAAGGCCTGTGGCATACACTCAGGGGCTGAAATAAAAAAGACCCTTCAGCATTTGCAATTCCCTGGGCCTATTTCTTAGCTTCTAAGGATCAACACAAAGGAGAACACAGAGGTGCTAGATTTTTCTCCTGCAGTCCTGTGGAATAATTCTCAGCCAATATTTGATACTTTCACCCCACAGAAGTCATCCTTAATAGCTGTCACCATCCCTATGTTTGTCCAGTGAATTTAAATGTGTATCAATACCAGTCATCAAAAAATTGCCCATAAAATCTAAATCTGATCGATTTTACATTAACTTTTCTTAAAGTTCTTTATAAAAGTAATCATTTTCTTGAACTCTAGCAAATGACATGCATGCTGATATATTTAGGGAATTTGCTAATGTTTATAATTTACTTTAAAATGCTTTTAAAAATAAGATGGATTAACAGATGGCTAGAGGAATGAATATGTGAAAAAAAATATTAAAATATTCATGATGAATCTAAGTGGTGGGTGTACATGTATTCCCTAGGAATTCTATAACTTTTGTTATAGCATTGTTGCAAATTTCAGTAAAAATTTAAATAATCACCTAACGTATTTCTTAAAAATTTGTATGGTAATCAAATGGAAAGGAAAATGAGAGCCTAATTATATGAATCCTGGCAAATCAGATGGGAGAAAACTCTATCTCTAACTCAAAATTGTCCCTGAGATTGTTCTGAGACAGTCATTTTTACCTGAGTTTTATAACTCTATCTATTAAAGCCTTGTTTATTCTCAGAGTCTTTAGTGTTTTCTTTCTTCCTTTGGCCTTATAATTCTAACACTAATTTCCATGTTTAAATTTTCCCAAAGATTGAATCAGTGAAATAATTCATGAGACATGTGTGAGTCCCCATAAATTGGTTTCCCCTTTCCACACAGATGGTAAATTCTGGACCCAATCTTAAAATATTTCACATCTTCCTACTCCACAAAAGTTCAGAGCTCCTTTTGTCACACTTTGAATCTTACAGGTTACTCTTCCTCTGTATAGCTAACAGAGATACTCTTTGGGGTTTTTCCTCCCCATCTTCATCCCTACCTCATTTTCTCTCCATCTCTTTGCTATGCGAGGTCTCTATCACTTTTCTTTCTGATGGTCTATGTGTCCCTGTCTCTCTCTTCCTGGAAGTGAAAAAGAAGCAGGGCATTTGCAAAAATACATGGAAACAAACTAGAATTCCCACTTACCAAACTCTCCCTGGGAAAGGGCATTTCCTCCTACCTGGCAAAAGCTTTCAGACTTGTTCTTTTAATTCCTCCTTCTGGTCTTCATCCCTTAAGAAGCTGTTTGAGCCTTGGGAATTCCCTAGAGTACAGGGAGGCTCAAGGATACAATGACACATCAGCTTTTCCAGTATTTAATCCTCTCCTGGGGGAAAGAAAGGAGGGTGAAGGGAGGAGCAAAAACAGTGTTTATGATGACGGATACATTGTTTTTTTCTCATGAGTGTTTTATTCCCATTAAATAAAAAGGGACCTTCTGTAAATACTGGTCTCAAAAATGCATACAAAAACTTACCAGGAAGAGCATTCCCAAAAATAGCAATAATAATAATAAAATAATATAAATAAAACTAGCCTTTTACAAATTTAACTAGAATAAAAATTAATCCTAATTATCCTTATTTCAATGATTTAGTCTCCACCTGAAGTCTCTAGACTATGAGCCCCTTGAAAGTAGGAACTGGGTATAATTCATCTTTGGGTCACTCATGACCCCTGGTTACCCCCCAGCCAAAGGTCTTGTACATACTAGGTCTCAAAATAGTAGGTATAAGGGAAGGATGAATAGGCGGAGGGATGGGTGGATAAAATTAATGATCTGGACAATGACAAGAACTTTTTGTATTGATAACGTTTACCAAGCAGGATAAAGCTCAAGTGTCTTTACTTATCTTGGATGTTCTAAACCAGCTCACACCAACCACATTAGAGATGAAGATGTAGTCAAAGGAAATATATAAGTATTTATATGTATATTTACAGGAGTTAAACTAAGCATCGAGCAGCTATAACAAGAAACCTAATGACAAAGGTCATTTCCTTCTCACATAGCTCAGTCCAAGGTGGGTATTTCGGGTCAGCAAGCAGCTTTCCTCCACAAGGTCATTCGGAGACCCAGTCTAATATTCAACATGTGGCAGCTGAGGTTTCTGCAAATGCCACCACGGTAGCCAGTAGAAAGGGTAAAAGAGCGAACCCTACAGACTTCCTCCTAAAAGAATGAGGCAGAGGCTGTTCACATTCCTTCCACTCACATTCCACTGGTCAGAGCTCAGTGACCCTGTCACACTCAGCAGCCAGGGTGCCTGAAGTTTGGCTTCCCACCAAGCAACCATGTGCCCTGCTCAGCTCTGTTAACATAAAAGAAGGAGAGTGAAAATGAAGATGGAGGAGGGGTTGGTCAGCTACCATTTTCCCATCACATTTTGTATGCTTGTTGTTCACCATTATCTCAAGAACTGAAAGCCCATACTTGGGCCCATTTCTGGCATAAGTATTCAAGGAAATGGGGTCAAGTGAAGTTTCCCAAAATAAATTATTAATAGAAGGACAGTATATTGTTAACAGAGCTGAATTCAGGCTTCTCTGTGTTTTCCCAGGATTGTTAAACTGGACCTAAAACCTAGACAGCTTCCTACACAGAGGATAACTTCCAATATAAGTTAGTTCACTCTTCATCAATTGTCACTTAATTATTCCTGATGTGGGGATAATATTAGCAGAGCTTTGCTCTACCTGGAAATAGAATAACTTCCTATATAGCTAAGAAGCTGTAAGTGCTCACTAAATATTCTTGATTCCCTGAGGGAAATAATCAAGCCATCATATGTAAAAAGTCTTCAGTAAAAACAGTAAAGTTCAGAGGGAGCAAGGGAAGGAGTAGGAGACCTAGGTATCATCGGGTCCCAGGGGTTCAGCTGGATGGTTATCAAACCAGTCAGAACACCTACAGACTCAACAGGAGATCAAAGAGAAGAGTGGCAATTCTAGGAACAGAAAAGTGACTACTTGCTGGAAGGTAGGACATGCGCAGAAGTGAATCTGAGGCATTTGGGGAGTGAATTTGGGGAGATAGACCACGGGGAAGGGGGGCTCCTGGCCAGCCGTAGAGCAGTGAAGCACAAAACTGGAACTTTTAGAAGTCTGCTCCACTGAGGGACATCGCCCCAGAGGCTAAGCGGGTGGGGGTGGTGGAACCCTCACAGGGACAGTGTGGTCTCAGGACCCACAGGGTCACAGAAGGACACAGGGTGCCTGAGTGTGGCAGAGCTCCTGGGTATCGGAGTGCGGAAGCTGGCAGCAGAGACGGAGCCAAGGAGGGGGCTCTCAGCTCAGGGTTACCTTAAACCATGATCCGAGGCACAGTGAGCCCCTGCTCTTCGAGCAGGGACCCCACAGGTGGCAGATCCAGGGAGACTCACCTTCCTCCGTCAGGAGGGGTGGCATGGGAGTGCACAACAGAGTTTAGAGATCCAAACAGGGCTGAGCACCAGGGATAGAAATGCTCCTTCACAGGCCAGGTGAGGACAGAGTGCAGCCAGAGACAGGGGGACAGGTGTGATTGACTGCTTTTCTCTGAGCCCCCCCCCCCCAGCTCACAGCTCCTCTGGGCAGGAGACTGGGAAGCCGCCATCTTCATTCCCGTCCTCCAAAGCTATACAAAAAAGCGATCAGGGAACAAAAGCTCCCAGAGAACGAACCTGCGCAGATCGCTCAGCCTGGCCCCTGGCAAGGGCAGGGCAGTTCCACCTCAGGCAGAGACCTTTGAGAATCAGTACAACAGGCCCCTCCCCCAGAAGATCTGCGAGGAGAACACCCATTCAAGACCAAGTTCACCGATTAATGAGAACTGCAGAACTCCAGAGCTAGGGCAATGTATCATGTAGAATTCATGGCTTTTTCCCCATGATTCTTTAGTCTTTCTTTTCTTTTCTTTTCTTTTTTAAGATTTTATGTATTTATTTGACAGAGAGAGAGATCACAAGTGGGCAGAGAAGCAGGCAGAGAGAGGAAGAAGCAGTCTCCCTGCTGAGCAGAGAGCCCAATGTGGGCCTTGATCCCAGGACCCTGAGATCAAGACCTGAGCAGAAGGCAGAGGCTTAACCCACTGAGCCACCCAGGTGCCCTTCTTTAATCTTTCAAAGTTAAAATTTTTTTTAATTTTTTTTCTTATTCTATTTTTTAAACTTTTTCTCTTTCCTATTTTAATGTTTTTTAAACTATTTCATCAATAACCTTTTTTAAAAAAACTTTTTCAATTTCATTGTTTTAGTCATATTCTATCTCTTCATTGTATTTAAGCTTATTTTTTATATACATATAGGCTTTTCCTTCTTTAAAACTTTAGGATACAGTTTCTTCTAGTAGATAAAATATACCATAAATCTAGCACATAGCTTTGTTCTAGTCTCCAGCCTCATCACATTCTTTCCTTTTTTTTAACCAACATCTTATCTTACCAATTCCTTTTTTAGAATCTTTTTTTAATTTTTGTCTTTATAGTCATATTCCATCCCTTCATCGTGTCTATCCTTATTTTTGTACATATATAAGTTTTTCTTTCTTTAAAATTTTGGGAGGCAGCTTCTTCTAACAGACCAAAATATACCCGAAATCAAGTGTGTGGCTCTATTCTATTCACCAGCCTAATTATATATAGAAAGAGAGACAAATAGATATAGATAGATACAGATATAGTTGTTGCGGGTTTTTTTTCCTTTCTTTTCCCCCTGGTTTTGGGTCTCTTCTGATTTGGTTACTGTATATTTCTCTGGGGTCATTGCAAGTCTTTTAGTATTTATTCTCTGATTCATCTATTCTTATCTGGATAAAATAACAAAGCAGAAAAACCTCAAAAAAAGAATAAGAAACAGTACCAATGGCTAAGGAACTAATCAATAGGGACATTAGTAAAATGTCAGAACTAGAGTTCAGAATGGTGATTATCAAGGTACTAGCTGGGCCCAAAAAAATCATGGAAGTTATTAGAGAATCCATTTATGGAGAAATAAAATCCCTTTATGGAGAAATAAAAGAACTAAAATCTAACCAAGTTGAAATCAAAACAGCTATTAATGAAGTGCAATAAAAAATAGAGGCTCTAACTGCTAAGATAAATGAGGAAGAAGAGAGTTAATGATATAGAAGACCAAATGGTGGAAAATAAAGAAACTGAGAAAAAGAAAGACAAACAGTTACAAGACCACAAGGGGAGAAGTCAAGAGATAAGTGATACCCTAAAATGAAACAATATCAGAATAATTGGAATCCCAGAAGAAGAAGAAAGAGAAAGAAGAGCAGAAGGTATACTGGAGCAAATTATAGCAGATAATTTCCCTAATTTGGCAAAGGGAACAAGCATCAAATCCAGGAGGCACAGAGAACTCCCCCTCAAAATCAATAGAAATAGGTCAAACCCCACCATCTAATAGTAAAACTTACAAGTCTCAGTGACAAAGAGAATATCCTGCAAGTATCTGGGGACAAAAGGTCTGTAACCTACAATGACAGAAATATTGGATTGACAGCAGACCTCTGCACACAGACCTGGCAGGCCAGACAGGACTGGCATGATATATTCAGAGCACTAAACAAGAAAAAAATGTGCATCCAAGACTACTATTCCCAGCTTGAAAATAGGAGGAGAGATAAAAAGTTTCCAAAACAAACAAAAACTAAAAGAATTTGCAAACACCAAACCAGTCCTACAGGAAATATTGAAAGGGGTCCTCTAAGCAAAGAAAGAGCCTGAAAGTAGCAGACCAGAAAGGTAAATGAGGAAGATAGTATATACAGTATACTACATACAGTAATAGTCACCTTCAGGCAATATGAAGGCACTAAATTCATATCTTTCAATAGTTACCCTGAATGTAAATGGGCAAAATGCCTCAAGCAAAAGACACATGATATCAGAATGGATTAAAAAAAAGACCCATCAATATGCTATCTCCAAGAAACTCATTTTAGACCCAAAGGCATCCCCAGATTTAAATTGAGGGCATAGAAAACAATTTATCATGAAAATACACATCAAGAGAAAGATGAGGTGGCAATCCTTATATCAGACAAATTAGATTTTAAGCCAAAGACTATAATAAGAGAAGAAGGACACTATATCATACTTAAAAGGTCTGTCCAATAAGAAGATGTAATAATTTTAAATATCTATGCCCCTAATATGGGAACAGCCAATTATATAAACCAACCAATAACTAAATCAAAGAAGCACATTGACAATAATATAATAATAGTAGGGGACTTTAATATCCCACTCACTGAAATGGACAGATCATCTAAGCAAAAGATCAACAAGGATATAAAGGCTTTAAATGACACACTGGACCAAATGAATGCCACAGGTATATTCAGAACATTCCATCCCAAAGCAACAGAATGCCCATTCTTCTCTAATGCACATGGAACATTCTCCAGAATAGATCACATCCTGGGTAAAAATCAGGTCTCTACTGGTCCCAGAAGATTGGGATCATTCCCTGCCTATTTTCAGACCACAGCATTTTGACACTAGAACTTAACCACAAGAGGCACGTTGGAAAAAACTCAAGTACATGGAAGCTAAAGAGTATCCTACTGAAGAATGAATGGGTCAGCTGGGAAATTAAAGAAGAATTTTTTAAAATCATGGAAACAGATGAAAATGAAAACAAAACTGTTCAAAATCTTTGGGACACAGAAAAGACCATCCTGAGAGGAAAGTATCTAGCAATACAAGCCTTTGTCAAGAAACAAGAAAGGTCTCAAGTACACAACCTAATCCTATACCTTAAAGAGCTGGAGAAAGAATAGCAAATAAATCCTAAACCCAGCAGGAGAAGAGAAATAATACAAATCAGAGCAGAAATCAATGAAATAGAAACCAAAAGAACAGTAGAACAAATTAACAAAACTAGGAGCTGGTTCTTTGAACAATTAACAAGACTGATAAACCCCTGACCAGACCTATCAAAAAGAAAAGAGAAAGGACTCAAATTAATAAAATCATGAATGAGGGGCACCTGGGTGGCTCAGTTGGTTAAGAGACTGCCTTCGGCTCAGGTCATGATCCTGGAGACCTGGGATCGAGTCCCACATCGGGCTCCCTGCTCAGCGGGAAGCCTGCTTCTCCCTCTCTCACTCCCCTTGCTTGTGTTCCCTCTCTGGCTGTGTTTCTCTATGTCAAATAAATAAATAAAATCTTTAAAAAAAAATGTTACCCATTTAAAAAAAAAAAAAGCTGTAATCTTCAAGACAACATGGTACTTGCACAAAAACAGACACACAGAGAGCCCAGAAATGGATCCTCAAGTCTAGGGTCAGCTTGTCTTTGAAAAAGCAGGAAAGAATTTCCAATGGAAAAAAAGACAGTCTTTTCAACAAATGGTATTGGGGAAATTGGAACAGGCACATGCAAAAGAAAGAAACTGGACCATTTCCTTATACCACACACACAAATAGACTCAAAATGGATGAAAGATCTCAATGTGAGACAGGAATCCATCAAATCTTTGAGGAGAACATAGGCAGCAACCTCTTCCCCTGACTATTCTCCCCATGAGTTGGACCAAATTCTTAAGCTCAGAGTTCTCAACTTCTTCCTCTTTGCTCACAAAAAAGTTTATGCCAAAATCCCCTGTTGTCTTCACCCTTGCATGCTGGGCTTGTTTCCTTCTGCAATATTTCTGCCACTAAATTGTGAGCTGCACGAGGATAGAAATTCTATCTCCTTTGGAAATATTAGCACAAAGTAAGAGCTCCACGAATATTTGCAGAGTGAATAAATGACAAGTAATTGCCTCAAGAATACACATAAACTTCAAAAGAACTCTAACTTCTCTTTGACATGACATTTTCACCTTAACTCTCTCCTTGATGTTTGATTACAAAAGCCATGTTTTTATTTCAAGAGAGACCCTGATCAAGTGTATATCTGATGAGTGGAAGAGAATCTCTTCTGTGAAGGTTTTGTGGGGGAGATACTATTGTTAATTAACAAAAGTACATGAGAAAACCTGTTCTCTAGAAACATAGACTGTCATAAACTGATGAAACTGATGTTTGAAATCACATTTAGTGAGAATGAAACACCTCTCTTTTTTGCCTAGAGGATCTAAATCATTTTAACACAGAAAAACAGATGTAATTTCCACCCCAGGTGCAGAGCTTCAGATAAGGGCTTTGAACACAACATTCCACATTTATCTTAACTTTGTTGTTTCCAAGGAAACAGACCCTGAGTTCTCATCTCGGCCCATGCATGATGTCAACTCCTTTATCCATACCCCTCCTTCACTCTGAGTGAGCATAACACTGCTTTGTTGAAATTTTACTGAAGCCCCACCACCCCTCTAAACACTACAACAAACTTGAGTCTTCCTTTGGTGAGGTACCCCTTTGGTGTGTGGTCCGCTTACTCAGCAATAGCCTTATTGGATGACAAGTGTCTCCTTGGCAGTTTTTGTCAGATGGACTTTATCATTGCTGGCCAATTTGTTTGTAGCACAGACAAATATATCAAGGTTGCTAGTCATTACCATGAAAAGTACTTAGAGACAGACACTGAGAAGACTGAGCAGGCAACTCTGGTCAGGAGCTAAGCCATAGTTCTTTTTCTAAAAAACACCTAGAGGCTTTGAGGGTATAATGAACTTCTGAAAAGGGTAAATTTATATGGTGGACCCAAACCTAGAGTCGAAGAGCACAACCAAGACAAGATGAAAGAGTCATTTACTCTTTGCCTACCTGGAATGGTAGCCTCCTTATGAGAAACTTCCATCTACCCTCTGCTCCAGTGGGAGCTGCAGTTCCCATACTACGATTGGTCCAGGAATCAGCATGTGACCCAAGCCTGACCAACCAAAATCCTTTCTTAAATCTTTTCCCCCAACATCTCTGGTTATGAAGCTGTAAAGATAAAATGTTGAATTTGTCAGTTACCATCCTTTCAGCGAGATGAAACTCTGAGGACATTTAAGTACTTGCCCTTCCACTGTGAGGGGGTATTGGTTGTTGTTGTTTTTGTTGTTGTTGTTTTTGGTTTTTGGTTTGCTTGTTTGGGGGTTTGTATGATTTTTGTTGTTTTGTTGGGGTTTTGTCTTTTGTTTTTTGATTTTTGGTTTTTTGTTGTTTTTGTTTTGTTTTGCTTTGTTGTCATTTGTAACTGAGACTCATTGTTACGACTTTTACGTAGACACAATTTAAAACTTTTTCCAGGGTCCTAAATTACACTTTCCTACTGCATTTTACTCCATCTCTGCAGACGCAAGCCTGCACTTCTTTTCATCAATGAACAGCAGATAAAATTCTAGAGCCGAATACAATATCCAGCAGCAGCAAATATTTGTCCATTTACAAAATTTAGTCCTGGGAGGGATCTTACAGATCATCTAGTCAAACCTCATTATTTTGCGAGAAAATTTGAGGTCATAAAAGGTGATACAATTTGCCTAAGAGACATATAAGCATATAAGCAAAACAACCATTTTCTTCAGTAACTGATCTCATCTACTCACTCTACTATCTTTATATTCTCTCTGTTCTTTTATCTGAAAACTGCCTTAAGTAGGCATCTCCATTTTCCTCCTTACTGATAGGAGGGCAGATGGCAAAGTATGAAGGGATGATTCTCAGAAATTAGGGAGGGAAAAGGGCAGAGATAATGGGATTTAACCAAGGAATTAATACTATTCAGACCTAATAAAACATGGACATTTATCCAAGATATGGAGTTCAAAGTAATTCCAGAAAGGGAAGGGATTATTGAGGAGCAAGGGAGGGGAGTTTTAAGGCTGTCAAGAGAAGACTTAGGCTTGGTGCTATATGCAGAAATTCCTAAAAAAAAAAAAAAAAAAAAAAATGTTTATAGCTATAGTGCTCTAAAATTTTAAAGACATTTCCTCATAAGTAATGGAGTGAATTAGGCAATGCTAGTCACAAATTTGTGTATTCAATTAGAAGCATATAACAACCAGCCTATGACCAAATCTTGGATGTAAGCCACCCCTCACAAACCCTTCATGGGTAAGAAATAGGAAGAAGGGAAATGATGCAAGAAATGTCATCTGTGATTCATAAGGTCTTTGTGAAGGCTCCAGGAGCTAAGATATTTAACAGTCATGACAAAGAAGGATGATTGTCAATTCTGTAAGCCAATATGAGATCCTATTTAGAAGAACATATACGTATTAATATATAAACTAGCTTCCATTGGTGACATCAGACACGTCTCCATCTCAAATTCCTCTTTTAAAATTTTTTAAAGACTACTTATTTATTTATTTGAGAGAGAGCATGAGCAGAGGGGAGGGGGAGAGGGAGTAGCAGACTCCCGACGTGGGGCTCAATCCCAGGACCCTGGGATCAAGACCTAAGCTGAAAGCAGATGTTTAACCAACTGAGCCACCCAGGTGCCCCCTCAAGTTCTTGATCTGGAAGCTGGAAGGGATATGCAGGACCACAGTCTTGTTTCCCACACCCACCCCCTATAAACAGAGACATAAAGGCCTTTTTTATTT
This sequence comes from Spilogale gracilis, assembly GCA_004023965.1. NCBI lineage: Eukaryota > Metazoa > Chordata > Mammalia > Carnivora > Mephitidae > Spilogale > Spilogale gracilis. The sequence continues at coordinate 27,649 of PITA01006920.1, read as the reverse complement.
GGGGCCAGAGAGGACGGCGTCGGGATTTCTGGATCCCCAGAGACATGCAGAGTCCCTGTTATCACCCAAATGTTGGCTGAGTACTCACAGTGGAAAGGGCACTTCACTGGCTTCGTGGAATCCAGACTAATCCCCAAAGCCCTGTTCCTTGGAGAGATAAGATGTCTGCATCCATGACAAAGAGCAGACAGAAAGGGACTGAGAAACCAAACATAAAAAAGTAGCCAAACTTCTTATAGTCAAAGCCTGGACTTCTGGTCATTCATATAATATCATCATTTTTTAAAACTGTATCCATAATATTCGATAATTCTGTTATACAACTTCATAACTTCATCAGGCTACAGGGCAAGAGATCCAAACCCAGTATAAGAGAAAGAGAATTTGCTTTGTGTCTTTATCTGCCTAAAAAAAGTCACATATTCAATATTCATTTGGATAGCATTTGTGCAAGAACTTCCTCAAAAAAAAAAGTTAAATTTTCATGCTATGACTAATTACAACAAGATCAAGAGATCATAGTCAGGGGATCAATGATCCCAAAGTTAGCCATAAATTCAATCTTCAATGACAAATCTGACTTTCAACTTTAAGTGATAAACACTGTTGTCTATAATAAATACTCTAACAAATGTAGTTCCTCGTAACACAAACTAATGACCTCCAGATTACTAATCAATGATATTTCCAAGGTTTATATTAAGTAAACTTTTGACTATTATAGGAAACTCTCCCTCTGTAGAAAATTAACTTAGCCTGAAAATCAACTTTATGATAATATGATACAAGTTAAAAATGTTGAACCCCATTTTTTTGCATCTTCTGTATAAATCTTATGTAATCTTCCTAATCTATGTGAAGCAGTGCTTTGCATTTAAGTGCATTAAAGCACTTACTATTCTTTCAAATTTACTGCTATGGAGATTAGGAAACTTAATTTTAATCAAGACTGATTCAAAGATATTCTGGCTTAATTCCCCCACAAGCCAGATAGAGCACAGTAAATGTTCCCATATCCTGAGTGTGATGTAGTTGGTAAATCTTTAAAACACTTTCCCACCATATGGCAGGTGGGTTTTGGTTTTCATCTATACCCTGGGAGAAGTGGGTTGTTTTAATCTGGTTGGTCAAGTAGGATTTAATCAAAAGCCATACCCCAGAGATGGCTACCATCAGTTCTTCTGCCGTCCTTGTCTCCAGCCAACAGCAGGTGTTTTGTTAATTAACATGACCATTGGAAATGGTTTCTTTTGAAATCAGTGATGTTCTAGATGTGTGCATTTTATGTGTGCATTGAGTATTATGGATACTCCCCATGATTATACAAACAGGATATAAGAATGTAAGAAGCCCAGTATATTTTTGGAAATGTTGCCTGAGATGTGAGTCTCAAAAGTTCTGGTGTCCAGGCCCTGAGTTGGCAGGATTCTTGGTTCCTCCACCTACCGAATCAGTGAGCCAAACCATACCCCTAGAACGTTGTCACACTGGAGGGACTTTCTTTCGTGCAAGGTGCTATCAAGAGCTCCTGCAAAAGAGAGAAGCAGCACTTTCTCGATTGGCCAAACAGGTGGTCTGTAAACTAATTCTAATCCTAACCCTACTCTGCCTGTTTATTCCCCCTTAAGTATAAATATCTAACTCGATAAACATAACCCGAAACTTTCTCTCTTCCCACTTTATAGTAAAGAGCTTTATCTCGACTTACAACTCCAGCTTTGAACTGTTGGATGCAACAGATATTAACCAAAAACTAAAACGAAATAAAAGCAAAGGGCTTCATAAACGTGAACAATGACGTCCACTCTTGTCAAGTTGTAAGACTGAGACATCTACCTTTATTTTATTGATCGATTTTTCTCTGCTTAGCTAGAACAGGAATTTCAACAGCTTATAATAAGATCATACCCCAAATAACAAACAGAAAACAAAAAGGAGACCTAGGAAGAAAAAAGTAAGACAAGGGGAAAATGAAACAAAAACTCTGGGCTGAAGAAAGGACAATTGAGCATAGCACTTGGCACTGAGCTTCCTAACAGGGCAAGAGTTGTGTGACTGGTTGGGAATGGGGCCTCAAAACCATCCTGGCCCACTGCAGTGAGGCTGCCCCCAAACAGTGTATATTGCTTGGCAGAATGACACTTGTGAGCCTTATCTTGTTCATGACCTTCATTCTGAACCGCTCACCTCAGCTCTTCTAGGGCTTGTCCTCTCAGTCGGCATATGATACATGTAACTCTTAGCCCTTTGACTGTTTTCCTATTTACTGCCTCGGCCTACTCTTCAGACCTAAAAACACTCAGCATGCTTTGCCAAAACATTATTTGAAGGTTATCATAATTCTCCTATGAATAGATAACAAGCACACTCAACATTTTATTCAATTCATTAACGTGCAAACCAGCAAAAAGAGAAAGCCAGTTCCATGAGGATATGAGAAATTTCATTTATATAGTCAGCAAAGAAAGTGAATGCTGAAATAGAGTGTTAACTCAGATACCATGCTGATTCATACCCCGCAAGGTGATAAAACCTTAATGTCTGGGTTAACTTCTCTACTGGACAAGGAAAAAGAAGTCCCTTCTTGGTTTAATGCAACTTAATCTTTAACTTCTCAAAGCTGTAAAATAAATGGGATCAAATCAATTTGTGAATAGCAAATCAAACAAAATTATATTCCCTGAGATTCAGGTGACCCTGAGGCAGGCTTAGAAAATGCTTTTGCATGTCATTTAAAATAACAGGCAATCGTCTTTTTACCTTATTCACAAGTTTTTCTCTCCTGAACATTTTCTCTTTTCTTAATGTCAATCAACAAGTGACCTGTTTTCCCTCAAATGGCACTGCCAGAAGCAGCCCTCATACTTCCACTTGCACATGTGCCCATGACCTTGCCACCATTACAGCTGAGGGAGAGCCATGAGGTTTGCTCGAGCTGTCCTGATGGACTTTATATATTACCTTTCCTTGCACAACAGTGGAATGCCAGTTCATGGGTGAAGCAAAAGTTTTCCAGACCCTGCAGACCAAAGGATCTCAAACTTGAATAGTTATAGAATCCTCTGGGGGTTTCTGATCCCATTAATTTGGAGTGGTGTTCAGGTATTTTTAACAATCATCCTCAAGAGAGTCTTACCTTTCCACTTCCCACCTCTGTTTCTCTCCTAATTCATTTACTTCACATGTTGGCTCATGTGAATCTGCAGGAGGATAAATGATTCACAAATGTATACATGCTATGAGTCTGTCCTTCCCCACCTCCCATTTTGGTAGGAGAGATCTGGGCTAAGATACTTTATTCTCTCTTCCAGGAAACCTTGAAAACCTAACCAAAAATCCTTTGTTTCAGCACAATGGAATCCATCTGGGTGTTTACTGAAAGATATAGCAGAGGCCATTACTTGGGTTGAGAAAGGAGGGAGAAATTCCCATGAGACTATGCCCTTGCAGTGGGGTTTGGGGTCTCCACTCAGGACAGACCCTGAGCCTGCATGCTCACTGAGCCCCAGTAGATGAGGGCCCATGGAGAGTTGTGAGATGGAGCCATGCATTGGGCTCTGTGTTCAATGTAGAATCTGCTTGTCCCTCTCTCTTTTCCTCTCCCCTCCTCCCACCCCTGCTCCCTCTCTCTCTCTCTCAAAATAATAAATGAATTAAATCTTTTTTAAAAATCTAAAAAATATAGACAAGCCTGGGGTTCCTGGGTGGCTCAGGTGGTTAAGCATCTGCCTTTGGTCATGATCTCAGGGCCCTGGGATGGAGCCTTGAGTCAGCCTCAGGCTTGGCATTGGGCTCCCTGCTCAGCCTGCTTCTCCCTCCCCTTCTGTGCTCCCCTTGCCCCCACTTGTGCACTCTCTCTCTCTCTCAAATAGATAAAATCTTTTTAAAAAGAAAAAAAGGGGGGGTGCCTGGGTGGCTCAGTTGGTTAAGCGACTGCTTTCGGCTCAGGTCATGATCCTGGAGCACCGGGATCAAGCCCCGCATCAGGCTTCCTGCTCGGCGGGAAGCCTGCTTCTCCCTCTCTCAGTCCCTCTGCTTGTGTCTCCTCTCTAGCTTTCTCTCTGTCAAATAAATGAATAAAATCTTGAAAAGAAAAGAAAAGAAAAGAAAGGAAAGGAAAGGAAAGGAAAGGAAAGGAAAGGAAAGGAAAGGAAAGGAAAGGAAAAGAAAAGACAAGCCTAAAGAAAAAACAAACATCACCCATGATATAACCCATCACTCAGAAATAACCTCAGGGATCCCTTCTAAAGAGGAAAATGTGCCTTGCTTTGTCCTTTGAAGGTTGTTTTTCTTCTTGTGTTTGGGTGTGAGATGAGCTAGGTGCTGCCCAGAGAAAGAAAAAGAACTCCTTCCCAGTGGGCAGAGATGAAGGCAGAGTTTGGCTACATGACCACCAGTAGCTGAGCCCATCTCTCTGATCCACATGACAAGGGTTTTCTTGCCAGGACTTTTCTGAATCCAAAGGATAAAAACTGAACTTTCAGCAAATTTTCGCCTCTGTCTCCAGGTTTAAACACAATGCTGGAGATGTCAATCCCTCTGCAAAGCTCATTTAAAAGCTGGAATGATTAAGCTTATTGCCAGAAGAAAGAGGAAAAATCTGTTTCTCCATCCATCTGGTCAGGGCTTAGACCAGAATTCAGGCTGCCAGACACATTTACAGCCCAAGAACAATGGTCCAGACACACTCCTGGCAGAGATGTGCGCCTCGGGTCCCTGTTCTCCCTGAGTGCTTTCCTTTTGAAAATCTGGAGAGGCAAGTGTCTTAGTTAGAGCAGAGCCTTTAACACAGCAACTTGGAGACCAGTGATTAATTTGAAAAATGAGGCCAGGAAACAGGAAAGAGGAAGAGAAGGAGACAGGATAGGCAGACCGGGGGCTGTGTTACTGAGCCAGGTGAGAGCTTGATCCTGCTGTAGCCTCCTGAGAAGCAAACTACACTGAATGCCTCTGTTTCCTGTTAGCTAAGTAAGGGTTGTGCCCAAGGCTGTCAGCTTCAACCAAGCTCACTAAAAGGCCCAATGGACCACTCCATCCGCTTAGCAGAGAAAGCCCTGGATTAGAAAGAGGGAAGACTTGGGGCACAGACTTGAGGTGTGAGTCGTCAGGGTCCAGACTGGTGGTCAAGGTGGTTAGACATCTTTCATATTGGCTGTTTTCCATAATATGAGCATCCCGAGTAAACTGGGTAGAAGCTACATGGCCTTTTAGGGCATAGCCTCAGAAATCATATAGCATCATTTCCACAACACAGTTTGTCGAAGCAATCACAACCCATCCAGGTTCAGAAGGAGGGGACACTGCTCAAAGAGAGGTACATCCAAGAATGCACGGAGATGTAAGACTTCCATAACAATGTCATCTGGTGGCATTCAGAAAACGTCCGCCTCACTCATCTACTTGCCTGGTGGGAAAGCAAATTGATAGAAGTCCCATAGAAATCAATGTGGAAATATTTATCAAAATTACAAATGCATATACTCTTAGACTGAGCAAGTCTACTTCTGGGCCAACTCAAATCACTACAAGTCATCTTCATTTATTATTTCAGGAGTGTTAAAAATGTACAGCCAGTGTTTCCACCAAAAAGAGAAAAAATCTGGGTGCATTTTCTCCATTGAAGTGGACTACAACATTATTAAGTATATTAGATAATCCTAATTATTACTTGGCCCTGAATGTGCCCAGCATGCTTCCTGCGTTCTATTTTTTCTAATCCTTTGTACAACTCTCAATAGTTAATTATTTTATTTCTCTGGAGGTTTGAAAAAACATGACTTGCCCAAGGCCACACAGCTGCTAATCAGGGGAATTCAGGTCCAGTTCTGCCTGACTCCACATCCAGTTCACAGTAGCATAATTCAGTCTTTAAAGTATATGCTGTCATTTGAGAATTTCTAGTGTTTTTATATTCCCAAACCCCTGCACAATATAAGAGAATATTTCAGTACAGTTGTTTCCTGTCAGAAGTAACATATAAAAATAATCCCATATAATTCTTTGCAGGAGAAAGACTATGAGATTAACATTTGTACTGAAAATATCCTTAGAAATGGAAATTATTCTTGCAAGTGTTATTATTCTTGCACAGTGTGCAAGTAGAAAAAGTGTCAGTTTGCATACCTTGTTTAAAAATTCCCAGAAATTGAATCTTAATGCAACTGTCTCTCATCTCTACTCTTGCCAACATTGTGTGAGGACAGCTGAATATTTGAGAAGAACAGAGGTTAATGCGAATCAATAAGGGGTGTTTGTTGACTAGTCTGGAGGAGGCATAGATAATGAGCAAAAGTTCTTTGTCTTAGTAAGTTAGCCAATATCTTCACCATTCCCTGATTCCTCACAAGTGTCACTGAAAGGAGCTGACCAGGGAAGAAGCTGCCCAATCTCAGCATTTTACACACACTCACACACATACACACATTCTCACATCCACATATTTTGCACCTGAAACTTACCCTTACTTTTTCTCACCTAAATATAAATGCACGAAAAATTCTCAAACTTAGTAAACCTTCCTAGTTTTCTGAGCTAAGTGGATCACTCCTTTGCTCAGACATTTAGAATAGCTCCATATTTCTCATGGCAATAAATCCACATTCTTTTCTTCAGCAAATTTTAAAAGTACTGTATTCCAAAAAATAGAAAAGGAAGAAAAACTTCCAAAATCATTCTACAAGGCCAGCATTAATCTGATACCAAAACCAGACAAAGACACTACAAAAGAAGAAGACAAAGACAAAGAAGATGAAGAAGAAGAAGAAGAGACTACAGGCCAATATCTCTAATGAACATAGATGCAAAAATCCTCAACAAAATATTAGGAAGTCAAGTTCAACAATATATTATAAAAATTAGTCACCACAATGAAATGAGATTTATTCCAGGGATACAACAGTGGTTCAGTAATCACAAATCAATCAATGTGACACATTATATTAATAAGAGGGAGGATAAAACCGTATAAGCATCTGGACAGGTGCAGAAAAAAAGCGTTTGAAAAAATACAATGTCCATTCATGATAAAAAATCTCAATAAAGTGGGTTTAGAGAGAACATACCTCTAAATAATAAAGTCCACATATGAAAACCCTCAGCTAACATCATACTTGATGGGGAAAAACTGAAAACTTTTCATCTAAGATCAGGAACAAGATAAGGATGTCCACTCTCGCTATGTTATTAAACATAGTACTGAAAGTCCTAGTTGTAGCAATCACATAAGAGAAAGAAATAAAAGGCATCCAAAGTAATAAGGAAGCTATAAAACTGTCACTATTCACAGAGGACATGATGCTATATATAGAAAACCCTAAAGACTCCACCAAAAAAAAAACTATTATAACTAATAAATGAATTCAGTACAGTTACAGGATACAAAATTAATATACAGAAACTTATTGCATCTATATACACTACTAACAAAATAGAAGGAAAAGAAAGTAAGAAAACAATTCCATTTACAGTTACACTGAAAAAAATAAACTACCTAGGAATGAGTTTAACCAAGGAGGTGAAAGACCTATACTAAGAAAACCATAAGGGGCACGTGAGTGGCTCAGTTGGTTAAGTTGCTGCCTTCAGCTCAGGTCATGATCCCGGAGACTCAGGATCGAGCCCCGCATCAGGCTCCCTGCTCGGCGGGAAGCCTGCTTCTCCCTCTCTCACTCCCCTCTCTCGCTTATGTTCCCTCTCTCACTGTGTTTCTGTTAGATAAATAAAATCTTTAAAAAAAAAAAAAAGAAAACCATAAGACATCAGTAAAAGAAATTAAAGATAATAAAAACAAATGGAAAGATATGCCATGCCCATGGATTGGAAAAATAAATGTTAAAATGCCCATACTTCTTGAAACAATCTTCAGATTTAATGCAATGCCTATCAAAATACTAACAGCAATTTTTCACAGATCTAGAACAAATAATCCTAAAATTAATATGGAACCACAAAATTCCTTAAATAGCCAAAGCAATCTCGAGAAAGGTGAACAAAACTAGAAGTAACATAATCACAGATTTCAAAGTATACTATAAAGGCACAGTAATCAAAATAGTCTGATACTGGCATAAAAAGACACAAAGATCAATGGAACAGAATAGAGAGCCCAGAAATAAATCCACACCTATATGGTCAATTAATCTACAACAAAAGAGGCAAGAATATGCAATGGGGGAAAGACAGTCTTTCCAATAAATGGTGCTGGAAAAACTGAATAGCTGTGTGCAAATAATGAAACTGGACCACTTTCTTGCAGCATACACAAAAATAAACTCAAAATGGGTTAAAGACCTGAATGTGAGACCTGAAACCATAAAACTCCTAGAGGAAAACATAGGCAGTAATCTCTTGGATCATCACCTGTAGCAACATATTTATGGATATGTCTCTCCAGACAAAGGGAAAAAGCAGGGCAACCCTCTTGGGTCCCTTCTGTCTTTGGGAGCTTTGTACTATTGCTCAGTAAACTTGGTGGGCACACCATTCATTTTGGTCTGGTCTACCTCTTCATTTTTCAGAGGCATGACCAAGAACTGTGGACCCTAAGGGAAAGAAATCCTATAACAAAATCTTTAGGAGCATGAGTATGATTGTTAAGACCAGATAAATTAAAAGGATGCAGTTATTGCTTTACACTTGTGCTCTGTGAAAGTGTTCCTGCAAAAGTACTTCACCTTCAAGGAGATTCAAGGTGAGGCCTTTTGACAAGTGCTGACTTCTGATAACTTCAAAATTATGAAACTAGGGGGCGCCTGGGTGGCTCAGTTGTTAAACGACTGCCTTCAGCTCAGGTCATGATCCCAGGGTCCCAGGATCGAGCCCCGCATTGGGCTCCCTGCTCAGCGGGAAGCCTGCTTCTCCCTCTCTCACTCCCTCTGCTTGTGTTCCCTATCTAGCTGTGTTTCTCTGTGTCAAATAAATAAGTAAAATCTTTAAAAAAAAAAAAAAAGATTATGAACTGGGCTGGATTCAAGGAAATCTTCTCATTTCTCTTAAGCTATCAACAACTTGGTAAGATATAGCTTTGTGAACAAAGATGAAACAACCTGATCCGATCCCTCTGGGATTTGGAAAAATAGTCTCAATTTAGAAACGCATCTGCATAACCATCTCCTGAAATGATACACCCGTTTAACTGAACTGACCTGCTCTCAGGACTAAGAGACTGGGTCAATGAGAGGAAGCAATCTACCAACTCCATTTGCGAACTGAAATCTTGGGGAAGTTTCAAATGTATGACTGAGGAAGAGCAAAATACCTGACCCCAAAATAGGCCACTTTAGCAAGTGGATTATTTTGAGCTGAAGGCAGTCAGGGCCCAGCAGACTTGAGGCGCCTGAGTGGCTCAGTCAGTTAAGCATCTGCTCAACTTAACAGCTCAGGTCATGCTGTCAAGGTCCTGGGATTGAGCCCCATGTCCGACTCCCTGCTCAGCAAGGAGTCTGCTTCTCCCTTTCCCACTGCCCCTCCCCCTTGCTAGTTCTCTCTCTCTCTCTCTCTTTCTCTCTCTCTCTCTCATAAATAAATGAGATTTTTAAAAAAATAAAGACTTAACAGACCCCAAAAAAGCTTTCACCTCTTCCTTAACTGCCTCAATGAATTTTAGATAGGGGCCCTGTTTCAAAAGGAGAGCTATTGCCAGTTCTTATGCTGAACGGCCTATCTGTATGGCAGGGCAAATATCTAATACCAAACACCAGCTCTTCTTCTTGCCCTGTGAATTACCCTCCTCCCCTTTGAAGAGAACAAACTGGTTGTTGCCTGAGGGGTAGTGGGTGGGGGGATGGGCAAAACAGATAAAGGGGATTAAGAAGTATGAACTTCCAGTTATAAAATAAATAAGTCACAGGGATAAAAAGTACAGCATAGAGAATATGAGTAATAATATTGTAATAACATTGTATAGTAACCATACTTATCACAGTGAGCACCGAGTAACGTATAGAGTTGTTGAATCAATGTTTCACACCTGGAATTAATGTAACATTATATGTTAATCAGACTTTAACTTTTTAAATCTGAATAAAAGGATTTGTAAAAAACATGAAACATAACTCACTCTTTCCCAACTTTCTCCCTTTCTGCTCTACTAAGTCCAGTCTCTGATAATTCTACAAAAACCAAATCTACTCCCCAAGAATCTTCCTGTAATACCCTAAGCCATTATACCTCTCCTTTCACAGTGGCCCAACAGTATTTAGGACCTTTGGAATTCAACTTATTAGTTGGTTGTCTATGACCTTGCAAACTCTTTTAATTCAGAGGTCCCCAAACATTGGTGTGCATAAGAGCCATCTGGAAGTTTTAAACAGATTGCTGGGCTCCACTGCCAAGGTTCCTAATTCAGTAGGTTAGAGATGGGACCCAAGAACATGCATTTCTAACAAGTCTCCAGGTTCTGCTGTTTCTGCCGCTGCCCTGGGAACTGCGGTGCTGACGGGAGTAGAGAAGGAGCATACTGCTTGCTAGCTACTACAAACTGGGAAAATTACAGAGATGTTCTTCATCCACGGTATCACTTCAAAAGACTATGCAAAGAACTGAAATAATGTATTTTAAATGTTTAGTTCAGTTCTGGTGCATAGAAAGAACTCAATATATGGGAGCTATTATTTCTAGCAGAAAAAAGACAAACTTCCTGGGGACTAGCTATACAACAACGGGAATAGCCAGACTGTACCTTAACAAAGCTCTGGGTGCTAGCTTATTGGCAGGGCTGCCTCACCCCCGGCCAGGGCCTGAAAGGAGCTTACACCAATTCTTACTTACCCACTGATGTAAATCTTTATCCAGGAAGGGCAAAGGAGAATAACATTTCCCATGTTTATAAGACCCTTCTCAAAGCTAAACACCTGGGACTCATTCAAATTTCAATTAAATAGCCAAGGTTCCACTTGATTGTAAATTCTAGTAACTATGATAAAAAACAAAATATCCCACAGTTTGTCCCAAATTGTCTTATCTCGGTTCTTCATTAGGAAAAAAACAAACAAACAAACAAAAAAACAGGGGCATCTGGGTGGCTCAGAGGGTTAAGCCTCTGCCTTCGGGTCAGGTCATGATCTCAGGGTCCTGGGATCGAGGCCCCGCATCGGGCTCTCGAGGCCCCGCATCGGGCTCTCTGTTCAGCAGGGATCCTGCTTCCTCCTCTCTCTCTGCCTGTCTCTCTGCCTACTTGTGATCTCTCTCTGTGTCAAATAAATAAATAAAATCTTTTTTTAAAAAAAAAAGGAAAGAGAGTAGAATTTTAAGCTTCAGGAATAATTCATGATTACAAGACCAGCTCTGACTATCTTTGTTGGCAGGGATATCTGAAAAGAAGGCCCAAATTTGAAGAATCCTGGGAAATCCTGTTACTGTTGACAGTTTTTTTGTTTTTTTTTTTTTTTTAATCTGTTACAACACTGGTGCTACATGATGACTGTGGTAAATTCAAGAAACTCTTAGTCATAAGAAATCAGGACATAGATAAGCTTCAAATTTGCCTGATAGTGTTCTTTTTTTCCATACATGTGTCAGTCAGGGTTGACTCAGAGGATTGCTAGGAGAAAAATAAATAGTAATGGCTTTTTTAAAGACATGTGGACTTACACAGCTGGCTAAACAGTTTCTACAGGGCTGTTGTGTCCACATCTGGTACTGGGCCCTGAATCAGCAGGGCTGGTCAGCAAAAGTAAAGATGGATGTGAAGTGGGAGAAAAAGGGCAAGCTGGGATGTTCAGGCACTGCAGGAAAGCACGAAGGTAGATGGAACAGGATGGGTCTCTCCTGACCTCCCAGCCTCTGTCCTCAGTGATGCAAGGAAACTGAGGCAAAGTTGGTGCCCTTCATCGGACAGCTAAACATGCGACAACCACAGGAGTTAGAGAAGATGTAGAGAAGACTTGACAGAAGCCTAGAGGCATGGGCAGGGCTGCTGTCCCACGCCAACCAGGGAAGAGCAACCCCGAGCACCAGGGGCCACAACGATGAGCACCCCAAAGCAACCTTCCAAGCACTAAAGACAATATAGCCCCTGAGTCATTTCTGACTTCCACATTTCAAAGTGTCTCATAGGGTCTGCAGTATGCAGAAAAGAAAACTCGGAAGATGTAGCTCCAACTTAGATGAGTTGACATGATACAAACCCACCACATCACCCAGCAGTATGGCCAGAGGGAGATTCTCCTGAGGGTGAGCCTCCGTGCTCCAGCTCAGACAGGTTCAAAGCGCAAGAATCAGGAGACCATGCTGGTAACCAATCCTGACTCACGGCCCATTCTTAGAAGAGATACTGAATAATTGCACTACTGGGTATTTACCCTAAGGATACAAATGTAGTGATCCGAAGGGACACATGCACCCCAATGTTTATAGCAGCAATGTCCACAATAGCCAAACTATGGAAAGAATCTAGATGTCCATCAACAGATGAATGCATAAAGAAGATGTCACACACACACACACGCACGTGCGCTGAAATACTATGCAATCATCAAAAAGAATGAAATCCTGCCATTTGCAACAACATGGATGGAATTGGAGGGTATTACATTGAGTGAAATAAGTCAATCAGAGAAAGACAATTATCATATGACCTCTGATATGAGGAATTTCAGAAGCAGATTGGGGGGTAGTGGGCGAAGGGAGGGAAAAAATGAAACAAGATGGGACTGGGGAGGGAGACAAATCATAAGAGACTCTTAATCTCAGGAAACAAACTGAGGGTTGCTGGAGTTGGGGGGTGGGGAGGGGTAGGGAGGGAAAAGGTGGCTGATTGATGGACACTGGGGAGGGTATGTGCTATGGTGAGTTCTGTGACTTGTGTAAGACTGATCAATCACAGACCTGTACCCCTGAAATAAATAATTCATTGTATGTTAATTTTTTTTAAAAAAAGATGCTGAATAGAAAAAGAGCAGAGTTCAATCTGCAGCCTTGTAAATTTTAGAAGGTGTAATTCATTTCAGATGGGTTTGGTACCAATTAGTCAAGGGAGAGAACTCAGGACAGGTTCCTGACAAGCTGGCCCTTCAGAGCAAGATGAGAAATAGAATTTAAACTCAGAAATTGGACTGCATAAAAGTCCCCCAGTATGTGGTAAACACACAGATTTCCCTCATGACCCTAGCCCAGCAGGTCTGGAAAGACTCCTGGGAATCTGTGTTTCAACTAACACCCAAAATGATTCTCACACAGAGGGCCTTAGTCCCCACGTAACGACTTGCAAACTTCCAAATCTACCCTGCCTGCAAAAGTTGGTGACTGTAGATTATTTTAATTGCGGAAACATCAGAGAATATCTTTATAGAAAGGCAGCAGTGGGGAATAAAAACCTGCTATTTATTTTAGCATGATGTTCTAAAGGTTATTTTTAAATTCTATTTATTGAGGGTTCATAAATGTTACTTGCTCTATTAATAAAGAACTTGTTGGTTGCCACATCTCATCCTCCATTCTGACTTGTGGAACAGCCCACATGCCTTACCCGCCTCAGAGCAGCCAAGAGGTGCTAGCGCCACCTAAAGGTCACTATGAGCACATGCTGAAGTCCAAAGCTCGGCATCCTCTGTCACCCTGTGACGGTTGTAGTGACCGCAGCAAATAAGAAACTGAACTTGGGGGAAAGCCAATGATTTGAGCTTGACTTTCTAGTCATAAATAACGGAGAATTTACATGTGTCCTTCCTTGACAGCTTGACAGAATAAAAAGAACACAGACTTTGGAATTTGGCAGACCTGGTTTAAATCACTGTTTGGTCCCGTAAAAGCCATGCCTACATTGTATGCCTGACTTCACATGTTGGCTCACCACCTTCATGCAGATGTAAAGTGATGGGGGCTTGCTTCAGCTGCACTGATATCTCCTTGGGTCTTGCCCAAGGCTTTTCTAAGTCAGGGGGTTCTTGGGACAACTGGGGAGCTTCTCTGTCCTTCACACATAGGCACCGCGCCACCTTAACCACAGGGACCCAGAGCCCATAACAGATTCTTCACTGTTCTTGCTCATGCAGACAATTCTGAGTATATTCTACCCACCTTCTCAGAAGATTCCCAGAGAAAGCTATGGGGAGCCTCCATTGCCCAGCGTGATGTCCCAGTCAAGAACATGCACCCTTGGGGCGCCTGGGTGGCTCAATTGATTAGGCAACTGCCTTCGGCTCAGGTCATGATCCCAGAGACCCAGGATCGAGCCCCACATCAGGCTACCTGCTCCGCGGGAAGCCTGCTTCTCCCTCTCTCATTCCCTCTGCTTGTGTTCCCTCTCTCACTGTGTTGCTCTCTGTCAAGTAAATAAATAAAATCTTAAAAAAAAAAAAAACACGCACCCTTATATTCATGTTTCCTCCTTGTATTCATATTCCCTGAGCTCACTTGCCAAAATAAACTACCTGCACATACACCATTGTATTATATTCTGCTTTCTTGAGGGAACTCAGACTAAGACAAAGGATAGCTTTAGGCAACTTATTTATCCTCTGCAGGCCTGGGTTTTCTCAGCTATGGAATGAGATTGATGCAAGATGCAAGAGCTTCACAAGGACATTGTAAAATGTAAGTGAATTCCTGTAGGAAGAACACTTCCTAATGTCTGATCTATAAGAGATCCCATTTCCTGGGGGCTCCCTGCTACCTCGTAGCTTCTTGGTGGGGACAGTTTCTCATGTGCCTCATCACCACCACTCCCATAATTATCACTCAGCCCCCCAGACCACATACCATCACCATGAGCGCCACCAAGACTGCAATGGTCACCATGACCATCACCATCACTACCACTGTCACCTGTAGCCCTCCCACATCCACCATGAACATCACCGCCCGACATACCACCATCGCCAGCATCATCACCTCCATGCCTCCATTATTACACTCCTGTAGGTCACTGAGAAAGATTGTTCTGGTCCAGGTCTAATCAATTCCCTTTGGCTAGACACAATAGTTCACATGTCTCTCTTATACTACATCTGTCTCTATAAAATCTACACATCAGCTAATGTCAACATTTCCAGTTATTCCAGAAGAAAAGTTTTGGCTTATTAAAATCTCACAACAGGGGTACCTGGGTGGCTCAGTCATTAAGCATCTGCCTTTGGTTCAGGTCATGATCCCAGGGTCCTAGGATCAAGCCCCCATCAGGCTCCCTGCTCAGCAGGGAACATGTTTCTCCCTCTCCCACCCACCCCCACTTGTGTTCCCTTTCTCGCTGTGTCTCTGTCAAATAAATAAATAAATTCTTTTTTAAAAAAGTAACTAAAAAAATTTTAAAAAATAAAATAAAATAAAAAAGTAACTAAATAGAATCTCACAACAGAGTTATCACCTGGATAAAGATATATCTGCCATGTTTGTGTACCTTCTAGGAGTTGGGTACAGGAGGAAAGGATGGAAGTCTCAGTAAAATCACTGGAGTCAGATGAACTGGATTTTTAAATAAACTTTATTTTTATAGAGCTGTTATAGGTTCACAACAAAATTACACAAGAAAATACAGAGAGTTTCTATATGTCTCCTGCTCCCATATGCACAGCCTTCTCCACTGTCAATATCCCAAAGTGGTACATTTGCTACAATCTATGAACAAACATTGACACATATTTACCACCCAAATTCCATAGTTTAATTAGGGTTAATTAGGGTTCAGCCTTGGTGTTGTATATCCTACGGGTTTGTAAACAATGCATAATAGACATATATCCACCATTATAAGGACGTGCATAGTAGTGTGTCCTAAAAATCCCCTGTGCTTTCTACCTCTTCATCCCTTCTAACCCCTGGCAACCATGGATCTTTTTATTGACTCCATAATTTTGTCTTTTCCAGATTGTGATACTTGGCTCATATAGTATAAAGCCTTTTTAGATAGGTTTCTTTCACTATTAATATGCAATTCAGGTTCCCCCATGTCATCTCTGGCTTGAGAGCTCATTTATTTGCCGTGATAAGTAATATTCCATTGCCTGGATGTAGCCCAGTTTATCCATTCACCTGCTGAAGGACATCTTGGTTGCTTCCAAGTTTTGGCAATTGTGAATAAAGCTGCTATAAACATCTATGTGCAGGTTTTTGTAAAGATAGAAGTTTTTAGCTCATTTGGGTCAATACCAAGGAGCATGATTGCTGGATCATAAAGTGATAGAAATTATGTCTAATTTTATAAGCAACTTCCACACTGTCTTTCAAAGAGGCTGCACCGTTTTCCATTCCCAGCAGTGATGAATAAAGAGAGTTCCTATTGCTCCATATCAGAGCCAGCATTTGGCGTCAGTGTTCTGGGCTTTTGCCATTCTAATAGGTGTAGTGCGGTCTCACTGGAGTTTAATTTGCCATTCTCTAATGGCATGTCGACCATCTTTTCATATGCTTATTTGCCATCTGTATCTCTTCTTTGATGAGGTTTCTGCTCAGACCTTTTGTCCACCTTTTAATCAGGTGGCTCGTTTTCTCATTATTGAGTTTTAAGTGTTCTTTGTGTATTTGGATAATAGTCCTTGATCAGATGTGTCTTTTGCAAATGTTTTCTCCCAGTGTGTGGCTTGTCTTTTCATTCTCTGGTGATGAACTTAATTTTAACCATAATTATGTTTGTATTAAACTACAAATACTATAAACTATAAAAATCTTACAAGTAAGTTTCTTCTTTCATTCAGTAAGTACTATAGTACTATTTCTTGGCAAGCATCTGGGAGGCACTGGCAAACATGATTTGGGGGCCTTTCAAAGAGTTTTCTGAGTAGTGGAGATTGACATGTAAAGAGAGAATTGCGATGCAGTGGGGTCAGCTCCATAACTGGAGAAGGCGAGGAAAGTTGATCCAATTGGAGATGAAGGGTGCTCAAGGAGTGCCTGTGTGGCTCAGTGGATTAAAGCCTCTGCCTTCGGCTCAGGTCATGATCTCAGGGTCCTGAGCCCGCATGGGGCTCTCTACTCAGCAGGGAGCCTGCTTCCTCCTCTCTCTCTCTGCCTGCCTCTCTGCCTGCTTGTGATCTCTCTGTCAAATAAATAAATAAACTCTTAAAAAAAAAAAGAAAAAAGAGTGCTCAGGGAAGGCTTCTTGAAGGAGGTGACCTAAAGAAAGAGAAGCTAGCCAGGTATAATTGGGAAGAGTAACAAGAATTCTGGCAGTGGGGACAGGTGAGTACTTAACCCATGAAAGAATGTATGACTTCACAGGACTGACCACAGCTGTAGTACAGTGTGCAAGGGGGCACTGGGGAAACGTAGCGTAAGAGAAGCAGTGGCCAGATCATGGAGCCTATGCCACTAAGAATGTGGGAATCAGTTTTTCTACATAAATAGGGTCCCTAAAAACATTTCTCCCCCTGAAGAAAATAGCCTTGGAACAAAGCCAGCCCAAACAAGATGAATGTTTTGCAAAGGAAAGAAATGCTTACTAGCATCTAGTTTTCTGGAAGATTCTCTCCACCAAGAACTCAAAGAGAGAGCGTGGTGTTTGAGGGTATTAATATCAAATCCATAGCTACTTCCCACATATGTTTTGGTGAGGCATGTTGAAGTCATCCTCCTCTGTGGGCAGACATGTATGGAAGTTCCTATATCTGGTACTTTTTAACAACTTTCTTCCTCCCCCAAAACCCCCAAGCAAAGATAGCCAGAACCTTGGTTGCCACTGCCTCCTATATAAATATCTCAGCTCATAGGCTTTGACCTTGAAGTTGTAAGGAAAGCAGTGCTGTTAAGACTGAACCCAACAAGCATTTCCAAGAATGAACCTCTTGGGATAATCTTGAAGGTGAACTTGGGCATCAGTGGCCCCCAAAGTGAAATTTTCTTTACATGCAAGAGTCGTGTTTCTCCTTTGAATTCACTATTCTAGGCAGTCCTGAGACTGAAGTTAATAGCTTCTTGTGGAAGGATTCCATGGAATTAAGCAAAACAGCCTGTTCAATAACATCTTTGTCTAGGTCCCCCCATCCGCCCCTGACTCATAACCATCTCTCACTCCTGCTCCCTGGGCTTGTAATTCCTAATAGCATAGCAGCCTGGGGAACCCAAGCTCAGATATTTGGTATCCACCTAACATTCAAGTCCTCCTTCTAAACACCCCAGCACCTCCTTGCCTCCCCCAGAGTTGATCACTATCACTAGTTTTGTATGCATCCTTCCAATATCTTCTTTATGCATTTCTGTATATATATATATATTTGTGTATATACACATATATACAAATAAATGTTTACATATACAGAAATGTATCTTTGAAAGAAATGTTAACATATATTAAATCATATTATTAGCATTATTCTGAGTGCTTTGTTTCATTTTGACTTAGCAAGGATGTCTTCCCAGGATATTTAAATGTGTCAAAGAATAACTCATACAGGGGTGCCTGGGTGGCTCAGTTAAGCCTCTGCCTTTGGCTCAGGTCATGATCCCAGGATCCTGGAATCGAGTCCCATATCGGGCTCTTGGCTCAGCCGGCCACCTGCTTCTCTCTCGGCCTCTGCCTGCCACTTCCCCTGCTTGTGCACACATTCTCTCTCTCCCTGGCAAATAAATATATAAAATCTTTTAAAAAATAATAACTCATACATATAGTTTGCCATCTTCATGGTATTTTGTTGTTTGACATGTAAATTGTTTGCTCATGTGTTGGGGGTTGATGAAATGAATGAAAGAACAAAAACAAAAACAGGATTTATGAGAGATGGGAGACTGCGAAACTTAACAGATCTTCTTTACACATTTTCGGGGGTAGGGGGAATACCGTCTGGAAACTGGCATGAAGCACAGCAGCATTCTGTACTTGAATGGGCTGACCACGCATAAAAAGGAACATATTTTCAGCAGTTCATGGATTCTCCAGAAAATCCTGAAAGTTTGGTGGTGGAGCCTCAAGACAGGCCATCCCTGGGGACAGTCCACCAGGACGTACAATCGCACCTCTCCGCCTGGAGCCAGGTCTGTGGCATACACCACAGTAGAAGCTGTCCAACGTTAAGGACCCGAAGGCCCTCGGTCAAGATGCCCTCATCCTGCACTAGGCCAGCCCGCCCACACAGAGATCTGGGACACAGCCAGAGACAGGCGGGCTCCAGAGGCCCTGGTCGGCACTCAAGTCCCTGCTCAGGAAGCCGCACATTGTCCTCTGAGGAGTTCCTCGCCTCCCTTCCTACAAATGGCCTCAGGGTCAAAGCAGCCAAATAAAGCAGCAGCAAAAGGTTGGACATTCAGGCTTGCAAAGGCCTTCTGGAATTAGCGCTGCCCTGGGAGGCTGTAGGCACAGGAGAGAATAGTACCGGTAGTAGTAGTTTATTCCTCTGTGTCAAGCTGCTAGCCTGGTAGTGGTAATTGATTACTTCAGTCAACAAATCCTAAGAAATCTCTGACCGGACATTGTGGACTAGAACGAAGTGACTGGAACAGTTCACCCTGTAGTGAACAGAATGTGTGTAAGCCAGGGGTTCAGACGGCATTTGATCATCGCTAAGGGAGAGGTAGGTCAGGGGTTGGGAGGGCCAGAGGGACAGCATCTCGTCAGCCTGGGGATTCCCACACCCCATCCCAGAGGAGGCAGAAAAGAGCAAAGCACAGAAGAAGAGGCAAATTTCAGGCTCAGGATGAGCAGGAGTGTGGAACCCAGGGTTCAGGGGGCATTGCCGCTCATTGGTGTGGCTGTGGGGAAGTGATGGGCATGAGACGGGAATGAGGCCGGTGCTCCTCACACTTGAGCTGAATCGGGCTCACCTGGGGCTGGGGGGCTGCTCACCCCCAGAGTGCTGGGCTCTACCTCCAGGGCTTCTGATTCCAGAGGTCTGGGCAGACAGGGCCCTCGGATGTGCATTTCTGCCAGGTTCCCAGGTGCTGCTGCTGCTGCTGCAGGGAACACACTTTGAGAACCACGGGTCTAGACTTAAAAAGGAGACATGGAAAGCTCAAGGTCTGTTCCCAGCCAAGACCCTAGACCATGGCTCCATGGCCTTGGTGCTCAGGGACAGAGTGTGTCCTGCTAATGTTTCCAGGACAGGGGTGAGTCCCATGTCTGCCGTGCTGGGTCCGTGTTCTTGAACTTTCCTTCCCTCCTAGTCTCTTCCTCTGCAACCCTTCAGGCTGTTCTGCTTTTGGTCCTGCAGTGGGTCTGAACACTGTTCTTCCGGACCCCACCACCTCATCTGTCCTGCAAGGAGACAAAGCTTTCATGAGTTTACGAGTTTTCTGGGTGCTGGCAGATAGCCTTGAGGGGCTCCCACGCTCCCTCCAGACTCCATCCCTGATGCCTCAGCCCCTGCCTGGCTTTCTATAGAAACTGTCCAATTCCAGTGACCTCCTTTCCTCCCCATATAATGGGAAATGGAGTAACTTCCCTACCCACGAACACTACCCTGTGATTTCCCACATGGGTAAACAAAAATAACTGTCGGTCCTTGGTTTCTTGGTCATATTGTCTCACTTAACTCTGAGAAGGGACCCATTTTTCAAGTCACTGACAGATTGAGGACATTAGAATTAGAAACTAAGACAGAAGATTCTAGAGAAAGAAAACACAAGATGAGCTTTGTTTTCTAACAGATATAATAACTTTGATCCATTTGAAAATTAGGTTCAACTACATAAAACTGCTGTTTTTCAAGGTCTAAATAGTCAAATATTTGTGCTTTTATATGGTTCAACATTTTATATTCTAATTACATAAATATATAATTTTATATACATCTTAATTGTTCATACTGTACATATATTATATATCCTAATTTCATATATTCCTAATTATATGTATATTTAATAGATACTTATTATATACATATACCTTAATTATATAAGAAACTGTAAATGTATTTAACTATACCTACATATTCTATTTTATATCTTAATCATATGTATATCCAAATTGTGTATATCTCAATTACACGTATTCATTATATATACCCTAATTATGTGTCTTCTAATTTTAAATATTTTTATTATGTGTGTATTGTATATAAGTGAAGATAAAGACATGCACATTCGGATATATGTAAGATTACAATGTAGTTATATTATTAAAGAAATGCACACACATTCAGGGCAGACAGAATTCAAATTCCGGCTTGAAAAGAAAATCAGGACTGTGGTGCTTGGCTTCTCTGGTTGGTTGCAAGGGCAAGTATGTGGATTTCTGAGAGCACATCACCACCTTGTGTCTTTTTGAGGAACTACGTATGTCCTAGCCTCTTACTCTAGAAGGGACTTGTGGTCACTCATTTGTCTATTTAATAAACATTTAACACCTACTATGAACCTAGCACTAGGCTGGATTTCCGAACACAACAATTTCTAGTCTGAACTTCTCTGAAATTCTTCAGAGCACATTAGCTCCATTCCCCAGGCAAAGAATGTCAGTAGGAGAAGCAGGCTGGATGTAGGAAACAAATAGAAAGGCACACGTCCCACATCCCTTGGAGCAGTCACTGCTGGGCTCCAGACAACATCTTCAAGAGAGTAGGGCCTAGTAGTCTTTTCCAAGGGAAGCCAGAAATTCAAATGTTGGTGTGAAAAGTCCAGCTTTTAAAAAAACAACTAATTCTGAGACACCTGGGTGGCTCAGTCTTGCCTTCGGTTCTGATCATGATCCCAGGATCCTGGAATCGTTGTTAAGGGAGTAGGGCTCTCAACTCAGCAGGGACTCTGCCTCTCCCTCTGCCTTCTGCTCCCCCTGCTACTGCTCTCTCTCTCTTTCTCTGACAAATAAATAATACCTTAAAAAAATAAAAAATTAAATTAAATTAAATTAAAATAAAAAAACAACTAAGTCTAATTATTTCTAAACACCATGAGCCAACATTATGCGCATGCAAGCTACATTCAACTCACATTCTGCCGGGGTTGAACCCCTGATTCGCATTTTTTTTAATCCTTTTCCATCATTCTGGAGGGGCCTCAAGAATGAGAAGAGGCAAATGTTGCCCCCTGGCGATGCAATAGTAGCAAATAGAGACACAGCCTCCTCTGAGGAGGCTAGAGAAATGGCGATTCCTCTCATCCAGTTTGCTGGGAATTTTCTAGACTGGTAAAAAGCCTACCAGTCCGGGGTACCTACAGACCTTGCTCTGAAACAACCTGACAATCCGCCCGTTCTGAATTTTTGCAAGTCACATAATAGAGACTAGGTGATTAAGAGGAATAGTACACCCCACCCCTTATCAAAGAGCTAAGCATCTTCTTAATTACATTTCACCATTTAAGGTAGATGTTTAATTGGTAGAGGAAAAAGTGCATGAAGGTAGAGATCAACCACACCCCTATTCACTGTGACTGGTACCAAGAGAAATAAAACTGAGTTAGAACCCACTAGAGCCTGGGTGGCTCAGTTGGTTAAGCGACTGCTTTTGGCTCAGGTCATGATCCTGGAGACCCGGGAGCGAGCCCCACATCAGGGTTCCTGCTCGGCGGGAAGCCTGCTTCTCCCTGTCTCAGTCCCTCTGCTTGTGTTCCCTCTCTAGCTGTGTTTCTCTCTGTCAAATAAATAAATAAAATCTTTAAATAAAAAAAAAAAAAGAACCCACTAGAATGACTCAAACTGAGAAGGCTGACAATATGAAGTGTTGATGAGAACGTGGAGGAACTGGAATGTTCATACATTGCTAGGGGCTGTTGGAGGTTCCCAACCCTCTCTGGAACTTCCTGATATAATCTGAAACCAGTCCTGTATACAGAGGGCTGGGAGAGACCAGCAAGAAAGAAGCAGGCCATCAGGGTTGGTAGGTGACAGTTTTAATAATAGCAAAGAGAATTTACATACAAGGCTTGTCTTGGGTGTCTTGGGCAGCAACAAGACAATGGATGCCCCACACCCACCCTCTAAATTTTAAAAGCTTATAAAGAGGCCCTAACTGGACTCGGTTACATGTACTGTGAAGGTGTTTTTAATACCACATTGCCATCTTAAGACTATGTCCTTGAAGCAACCTCTGAGAACAGAAAAGGCAAGGGGAACCCACACTCCAAGGACAGGGGAAGGTGTTAGGAGCCTCTGAGAGCCAGAGGGCCAGTTGAAACTCAATTGCGAGTCATGTCTTTTTTTTTTATTTATTTTTATTTTATTTATTTATTTTTTTTAATTTTAGAGAGGGGGGAAGGGGGCAGAGTGAGAGAGAGAGAATCTTAAGCAGACTGGGCAGAGTGGAGAGCCCTATGTGGGGTTTGATCTCAGGGCCCTGAGATCATGACCTGAGCTGAAACCAAAAGCAAGACACTTAATTGGGCCACCCAGGTGCCCCAGAGCGGGAGGTGGGTATGTCTTTTTTATCACATTTTGATCACACCCAACAGGTATGTAAACTACTACAACCACTCTGAAGAACTGTGTTTGCAGTATCTTTTAAAGTTGAATATATGCATATCTTATGATTCAGCACATTTTTTAAAGATTTCATTCATTTATTTATTTATTTGTTTGTTTGTTTGTTTGAGAGAGACAGTGAGAAAGAAAGAAGAGAGAGAGCACACAAGCAGAGGTGGGGAGGAGAAAGAGAAGCAGACTCCCCACTGAACAGGGAGCCAGACACAGGGCTCAATTCTGGGACTCCAGGAACATGAACTGAGCCAAAAGCAGATGCTTAAACTGAATCACCCAGGTGCCCTGATTCAGCAAGTTTATTCCCAGGTATATACCCAGAAAAATGAATGCATATGTCCACTAAAAGACATGTAGAAAAATGTTCCTAGTGGGTGCCTGTGTGGCTCACTGGGGTAAGGCCTCTGCCTTCGGCTCAGGTCATGATCTCTGGGTCCTGGGATCAAGACCCACATCAGGCTCTCTGCTCAACAAGGAGCCTGCTTCCTCCTCTCTCTCTGCCTGCCTCTCTGCCTACTTGTGATCTCTGTCTCTGTCAAATAAATAAATAAAATCTTAAAAAAAAAAGAACAAAGAAAAATGTTCTTAACAACTTTACTCATAATAGGATAAAACTGTAAACAACCAAATGTTCATCGTGAACAGAATGGATAAATTATGCCATCATACAGTTATTCTTTTTTAATTAATTAATTAATTGATTTGTTATTAACATATATTATTTGCCTCAAGGATACAGGTCTGTGATTCACACAATTCACAGCACTCACCATAGCATGTACTAGTACATCAAAAAATATGAATAAATCTCAAAATATAATAATGAGTTCTACAAACCAGATTAAAAAGCGCATAACCATATGGTTGCAAATGTCTGAAATTAAAGAACAGGTATAACTAATCTACAGTAGATTAGAAGTCAGAATAGTGCTCATTTCTGGGTGGAGGGAGGTACTGCCTACAAGGTGACAGAAAGGAGTCTTCTAGGATGTTGGAAAGGTTTTATATTTTAATTTGGGTATGGTTAAATATGGTACACAAATGTCAAAGTGTATTGAGATATACATATAAGACTTGTGCACTTTATCAAATGATTATCATTACTAATTTTAAAAATCAAGCCAATTAAAATCCTTAGGGACATATGTAATTTGGAGCTGAATGTACTAGCAAAATAGAGGCTCTTACTAAATTGTATGTGAAACTATGTTCAGGATATTGACCTTTGGAGCAATCCCAGAATGTGGAGGAGCCTTGGAAAGTGATTTTAAACATAATCTGGTAGACTGCGATGTTCTGGTCAGAACCCCTTTCAAAAAATAACTCACTGTCCAGCTAAAAAGAGTATGGTTGGCTGATTGCTTCCAGCTCTTAATCCCTTTGCCTCTGCTTCTAACTGGAGAGCATCTTCCTGGACTAGCCCTCAACCAATAGCTGAGCAAGGCAGCAATACCTTGGGCAAGGCAGCCTGACCGCTGGCGCATAAAGTGGGACAGCTCTGAAGAAGAACTTCTGCTCTGGAATTTCCCCTAGACCAGAAGAGATCTGTCAGGTCCATGCCGCTGGCCAAACACTCCCCTTCCCAATATTTCCTCCTCCCACTTTGTTCATGAGTGCTCCCAATAAGACTCCTTTTTCCCACTTCAGCCTCCGATTCCATGAGAACCCAACAGGTGACATATGACTAGAGCACCGCCTAGATGCTATCTGAAAAGCAGGTGTGTTACGGTCTGAGTGAAGCGCATTGACAGAATGTCTTAGAATAATGCTGCTAACAGAAATATGTTATCCACATGTATACTTTTTAATTTTCTAGTAGACACATATTAAAAAGTCAACAAAACAGGGAACATTTATTTTTAAAGTATTTGATTTAATACAACCTATTTAGGATGTTATCGTGTCAACATGTAACCAATATTAAAAATAATGAGATATTCTATATTCTCTTTTGCACTAAGCCTTTGAGAGCTGGTATAAATTTTATGCTTACAGCACATCTCATTTTGGACTAGCTGCATTTCAAGTGTTTTCAAAGAAAGGAAGCCTTCTAGAATTAGAGAAATTGAAGAGTATTGTAGTCCAAGGCAAAGGGCGGGGATTGTATTGTATGTATAACATGAATGAATACAATTGCCTCCTTTTGAAGCTCTGACGAGTAGCTGTACCAACTGCAGCCCTTCTCTTTTTTACTATTTTATTGAGATATAACGCCCCTCCTTTTCACCATCATATACCAAACTTTAGTTTGTTTCCCTAAATTCGTGGAGAGATGGGCATTTGACACATAGCTGCCCTCTTCTGTCATGGGGCAGAATCACACGTGTCCTTATTACCTAAGTGGATAACCCATCCGGTGTTCTCCAAGTTCCCCTAATTTTGCCTGGCAGGAAGAGGTAATCATGGGCTTCTTTGGGGATCTTA
The DNA here is from genome assembly GCA_004023965.1 of Spilogale gracilis. Classification (NCBI taxonomy): domain Eukaryota; kingdom Metazoa; phylum Chordata; class Mammalia; order Carnivora; family Mephitidae; genus Spilogale; species Spilogale gracilis. The sequence goes on along the minus strand of PITA01006920.1, from coordinate 1,953 downwards.
AAACTTAGGAGCATTTTGCAAAGGAAGATGTACACAAACAAAATTTGGCATCTAATTTCATGGCGTTCACAGTACTCGCAAACTATGTATGAATCCCAGGTTAGGCGTGTCTATTCTTTAGTGTATTTCTCCCACAGAACAAAGTCAAAATTCCCTTGTATGTTGTGGGAAGCATTTGTCCACTGAACCCGCCTTCCTTTCTGGGCTCATCTCCCGCTGTCTCTCAGCTACAGTTTTCACAGGGGCTCCACCCATTCTTTTCTTTCTTTCTTTTTTTAAAGTAATCTCTACGCCCAATATGGGGCTTGAATTCATGACCCCAAGTTCAAGAGTCATACGCTTTACCAACTGAGCCAGCCAGACACTCCACATGTTCATATCTTATATAGTAAGTATACATCGTGTGTGTATATTTGCATATAAGTACATATAAACACATGCACACATCACATATATTAGTAACCTAACTAGGTGAGTGACATTCTATAATCTTTGCTACATTCAGTTGGTTAGACGTCATGGGTCTGGCCCACACTTACAGGTGTTAAGATGGGGACCACCCTAGGGCCTGGGATCTACTAGTCTCCAAACCACTCTTAGAAGCACAGTCTTTTGAAGTTATCTTTACTCATTATGCTGTTTCCTACTTTGGCACACTCTCTATCTACAATGCTTTCGCATCCTCTATGTGGACTTCTCTGCAGCTCAAACATTGATTCAGAAAAACCTTCCCTGGCTCACACTCTTCCCAGTCATTAAGTTAATATCATCTGTTTTATATTCATTCACTTGTAATAGTATCTGTAATACTATTTGATACGTGATTTGATATTTTTTGGTATAATTATTTGTTCAAATATCTGTTTTCCTCCACAAAAATGAGCACCTTCAGGGTAGAGTTGTGTTTTTGTATCCGTATCACCTTGTGTGGTATCTGGAATACAACGGGTGCTCAATTAATGCTAATGGAATATTGTTAACAAAATTACTTACTTACCTCTGGAAATAGCTTAAATCGTGAGGTGCTGGCAGATATTAGTGAATTTTATAGGTTAATTTTACACTAACAATATTTTACTGGGTCTCAAAATAAATTTGATTTCTTGGAAGGCTTAAATGTAAGAAGAAAAACATTTTTCTCTACCTGTTTTTTCCTTTAATTAGAAGAGAATCATTGAGCGAACTCTTGACAAATCAAGTCAACAAATCCTCAGCAGAAGTGCTCCAGTGAGAACACATTTTTCTCTAGACTCTAATCCCAACCCAAAAAGCCACGGATACATCCACAGACAGCAGAAGAAATGGAAATGTTCAGGTAAGTCAGGAACTAGTTTCTGAGTCACTGACAGGAGGAATTGTGTTAAAAAAGGCAGATGATTTGATTCTCATAGGTTTCTCCTACTTAGACCTTTGTCACATTGTATAGTATTGTTATTATATAATTAGAAATGATATCATCCTATAGTCAAAAATGTGTTACTTCTAATACTCTTTAGAATGCATTCCTTCTAGACATGAGCGTTTCTGACAAACCTGGTATTCTGCAAAATTAAGCACTAAAAACTAATGAAGGAAAATAGGGCTGTTTGAATGAATCACTCATAACCTGTGCACCTTTGTAGCCAAAGCCCTAAGAAAAGACACAATTGTTAGGTTGAAATGATAATCTAGGCAGGCTTCCCAGGATGTCCAAGAAGCTTCCTAGGGGGGATATTTGAAAATGCACAAAAACACAGGGTGGAAATCCTGGCTGGCACTCTGAGACAAAGCGGGTGGAATGGGGCTCTGAACGGGTAGAACTGCTCCCCAGGTAGGCACTGGGAGAGGCACGACCTGCCTGGGGAGGCATGCAAGTCATTCCTTGTTCATTTCCTCAAAACTGACTAACGTGACTCCTTAATGGGTAGTAGACATCTGAGAGCTTTTCCTTTCATTTCCTTGCTGATGTTTTTA
>PITA01006919.1:56517-96285 GCA_004023965.1 Spilogale gracilis | reverse complement strand
GGAAGGTAGAAGAGAAGGAAACAGGGAGGGAGGGAAATGCAGGCAGGCATTAGGCCTAGAAAGAAGAGTCAAATCAAAGGCTGGAGCTGCAGGAAAAAAATCCCAGGAGAAGTGTGGGGAAGGTGTGACAGACTTCACACAAAGCTTGGATGTTACAAATACTAGAAACAATGAAGGCTGCTATCCTGAGGGCAGGAAATACAAACACAAAAGAAGGGAAATGAAATCATGGGATGCAGGTAGCATCTGAGCTTGAGCTGATTAGCTCTGAGTTGATAATCTGAATTTCTCTAATTCCAAATTGTAGAATCAATATACTGACAAATACAGTGACTTAATTTGGATTATAGAACAGAATGTAAACAGAATCAATGCTGACAATTTGAAAACTAAAATTACAGGTGACCAGAGCTGGAAGATGGAAAGGGGAGAAGAGAGAAGAAACATAGTCTCTATACCCTAGCCTTTCAAAATGAGGAGTCTAAAGATTTTTCCTGTAATTGTTGGAACAAGAAATAAAAATGTAAACATATTGCTTAAAGTTGCATAGATAAATACAAAAGGCACCAAAAGGTAATGTAAGTATGCTGAGAGGAGGTAGAAGATGGAATAAAGTAAATAACCTTAAATAGTCATCTATTATAGCAGGAAACCAATAGAAAAACTTGAATGAAGAAGGAAATAGTAGTTTTCATATATAACACAGGAATATGGGTGGAACTACCTAGAAAGAAGGTAGGAATTAGACTTCAAAATATCTTGGGGCAACTGGATGATGGGTATTAAGGAGGGCACATGTTGGGACGAGCACTAGGTGTTATATGCAACTAATGAATCGTTGAACACAACAAAAACTTATGGTGTACTCTATGCTGGTTAGCTGACATAAAAAAGAAAAAATCTTGAGGCAAAGGAAAAACCAGTGTTTCAGGGGGGGGAAAAAAAGCCCCAAGCCCAGGAAAACAGGATGATTCTAAAACAGGTGACAGATAAGTAACCAAAAAGAGAATTAAAATTTAGATTGACTTTTTGCCTGTGTGTTGTTAGAGTGAGGACGATTGTACAGAAATGTCATCTGGTGCTTTTTTGCCTGTGTGTTGTTAGAGTGAGGACGATTGTACAGAAATGTCATCTGGTGCTGAAAATCTTTAAAGTTTGCTACTATTAAACAGAAGCAGTTTGAATGTGATGAAAGTCAGTTTATGCCAACAGCACCACCCACTGGGCATAAGATAGACTGCAGCAGGCATGGCAGAAGAGTCGAGACTAGGCGCACACAAATTGACAAATTGATTTTAAGATTTTATATATCTATTTATTTGTGAGAGAGAGAAACAGAGAGCACGAGCAGGGGGAGGGGCAGAAGGAGAAGCAGGCTCCCTGCTGAACAAGGAGCCCTATGCGGGAGTCTATCCCAGGATCCTGGGATCATGACCTAAGTAACCCACTGAGCTACCAAGCACACACAGAGGCATATGAAGAAGGAAAAACCTACCCCTGGAGGGGTTTGATAACTAAAATTAAATACAAGTCAAAAAATCAAGTAAAGAAATGCTTCCCCCCATTTATGTCAGAATTAACAGGGCGTCTACTATATGGCAGTTCTCACATCGAGACTATAAAGCTGCCCTACTACCCCATCAGAGGCAGTGCTGTGTATAGTATAAAATCATTTCCTGAAACCATCTGTAAAATGTCCTCCACCCCCAAAAAAATATTGTCCTTGCCTTAATCCTCAGGATCTGTGACCTCATATGACAAAAGGGAATTTACAGATGTGATCCTGAGATGATCCTGAATTATCCAGGTGGGCCCAATGTAATTGACGAGGGTCCTTTAAATGGAAAGGGTCAGAGTAAGAGAAAGAGATGTGAGGACAGAAAGCAGAAATCAAAGTGAACCGATTACTGGCTCTGAAGATGGAGGGAGGACCCAAGAGCTAAGGCAGGGAGGTGCTCCCGAGGAGCTGAAATAGACAAGGAAATGGGGTTCTCCCCTACAGTTCCAGAAGCCAACATCTTTACTCTAAACCAGTGAGATTTATTTTAGACTTCGGACCAAGTCTTGCACTATAGGATAATTTCTGTTATTTTAAACCACTAAGTTTGTGATCTATAGAGATATATATTTGACGTCTATATATTAAAAATTATATGAAACAAGATGAAACCAGAGAGGGAGATAAGCCATAAGAGAATCTTAATCATAGGAAACAAACTGAGGGTTGCTGGAGGGGGGTGTTGGGGTGACAAGGTGATGGACATTGGGGAGGGTATACATTATAATGAGCACTGGGTATTATATAAGACTGATGAATCACAGACCTGTACCCCTAAAACAAACAATACATTATATATTAATTAATTGAATTTCAATTAAAAAAGAAAACACTGACATGATCAAAGTTGTTTTTAACAATTAGAAATAGAGTGCAGAACATCTTATTTCTCAACTGTTCTGCCAAAACACAGTGATGTGCCACAATTAATTTTGAGATATATTTTTGGGAAGCATTTCATTTTAATTTAAAAAATACATGTATTTGATTTTAAAACCTCCCAAAAAAAATCCCAGGCCCAAATGACATCACTGGAAAGTCTACCAAACATGTAAGAAAAATTTTCATACCAATTCAGCACAAATTCCCACACAAGACAGAAGAGGAAGAAACACTCTCCACTTATTTTATGAGGCCAGCATTACTCTGATACCAAAACTAGACAGAAATATTTCAAGAAAACTACAAGCCAGTATGCCTCAACAACACAGAAAAAGTTCTCAAAAACATAGTAACAAAACAAATCTGGCAATATTTTAAAATGATAATACATCACAGCAAAGTGGAATTTATCCTGAGAATGCAAGACTGCTTATCATTGGAAAATCAATTCATATAATTCACCTTATCAATAGAAAAAAGGAGAAAACTCACCTCCTTCCACAGTTAAATCTACAACTGTAGTTGGAATAATTTATATAGTATGGAATAATTTCCTCCAAAAAAACAAAAACGAAAAACAAAAAAACCAATGAGGGGCTCTGCATGGCTTAGTCAGTTAAGCATGGAACTCTTGATTTTTGGCTCAGGTCAGGAGATTGAGCCCTGAGTCAGCCTCCCAGCTCAGCCTGGAGTCTGCTCCAGATTCTCTCTCCTCTCTTCCCCTCCCTCTGTTGGGCCTCCCGCTAGTGCTCTCTCTCTTTCTCTAAAACAAAAACTAAAACAAAAAACAAAAAACTAGTGACCGCTACACATTGGGCAAACAAGGAAAAATGCACTTGGGAATGGGTACGAGAGGCTGGTACAGTCTCACCATAAACCACACCTCTGGTCCTACAACCCAGGGCTGGAAGGGAACGCACAAGCCTGAGCTTCTCCCCGGGAAGCAAAAGGTTTGAATCCCACAGTTGACACTCCAACTTTTAAGCCCTGCACCTGAGAGTTGAGCCCCTAAAACATCTACCTGTGAAAGCCAACAGGGCTTGCATCCACAAGGCCCACAAGGCCCTCACGAACTGCGAATCTGTTCTTAAATTTATTTTATTTTTTCAGTTAAAGGGCCCATGCGGACTCACCCACTCCGGGACCCACAGCAGAGGCAACCAACCAAAAATCACCCAGACTTCCTGTGAAACAGGCCAATTTGCTTATCTTAAGGCATCAGCACGGAGGGGCAGGCATCTAGTTCAACACATATCCAAGACAATCATCTCCAATAATGGAGGCCTGCAGGCACAACTTTTATGTTCTCCTTCTGCCTCGGTCCAGGTCCCCAGGAACTCCAGGAAAGGCTTGAGTCCACTCCCAGAAAGTCCGGATGTGCGCGGCCGCCACCCAGGAGACACGGCAAGATCACCGGGCTCTGGCTCCGGTGGCTAGCCGGGCTTAAGCTGGTGGGTCCCAAAGGACTGTAAGCAACAGAGGACTTAAGTGGGTTCCACCCCCAGCGGCAGTAGAGAGGCAACAGACGTGGAAGCCTCGTCTGTGAAAGAGGCCTATTAGCTTATCGTCACAGCTGCAGCCCGAGGGGCAGGCTTGTAATTAAAGAAACAACCTGAGGGCTGACTATGACCCTCCCCAGAGCACTGGGTGTTATAGAAGACTGATGGATCGCAGAACTGTACCCCTGAAACAAGTAATACATTAATTGAATTCACGTAAAATTTTTTAAAAATCCTCTCCAGAACTGGCACTATCTTCTCACTATCCCGGTGTGATCAGGATGTCCAGTGTCCCCCCAGAAGGGACTTGCACACACATGCCTGGAGCCATTTTCATGGCTGCCACCCAGGAGACACCCTTGGATCATGTGGCTCTAGTGGCCAGCAGGGCTCACAGTCATGGGTCACACCGGTCTGTAACAAAGGAAGAGCTGGTGCATGGGCAGCTACCACACCCAAACACAGGGACAGTAGACTGAAGCCCACCCTGTCTTCTTGTGAAAGAGACCTATTTGCTTGTCTTAGAGCTTCAGCCTAAGAGACGGATTTCTAGTTTACCACCCCCCAGGCCTACCGAGGTGCTCTCGGGTGACAGAGGCCAATGGGCACTCTGTACCTGCCTGTGCCTTGCTCTGGTTCACTGGTGTTCCTGGGTGGGCACTTGTGCACCCCTCTGATTGTTACAGCTGCCACCCAGGGAACACCACGTGATCACCTGGCTTTGGTGGCCAGTATGGCTTGGGCTCACAGGGCCTGACGGGCTGCTATAAATGGAGAAATAGTTTCAACCAGCTACCCCAGGGCATAGCAGAGAGCTTGCAGAGTGAAACATTTGCCCAGTTTTTCTGTGAAAGATGCCGATTAGCTTATCTGTAGCTGAGGCCTATGGGGTAGCTTCTAATCAAATAGATACCTAGATGCTGACTACAACTCTCTCCAGCAATCAGGCAGGCTGGCAGGTGCCCATCTTCATTCCCTGCCTCTGCCCCACTCCAAGTTAACACTCCAGTGTCTTTCCAAGAAAGGAGTTTGTGTAAACAGCTGGCACACCCACCTTTACGGAGGCTGCCAGAGGACATACAAATCCCTTGGCAGCCTGGCCCTGGAGGTCGGAAGGGGCCCTGGAAGCCGGAAGGGGCTCTGTTCACCGTTTCAATGGGACAGCACCAAACTAAGAAATGGTTCTGAACTGGCCATCATCCTAGGACTCAGCGCAAAGATAGCAAAGAGGCAAACAGGTATGTCCATGTCTCAGTCTTCCCTTGACAAAGGTACTTTGCATACCTTAAAAGCTGCTGAGGTGGGGTGCCTGTGTGGCTCAGTGGGTTAAGCCTCTGCCTTCAGCTCAGGTCATGATCTCAGGATCCTGGGATCAAGGCCCGCATGGGGCTCTCTGCTCAGCGGGGAGCCTGCTTCCTCCTCTCTCTCTGCCTGCCTCTGCCTGCTTGTGATCTGTGTCAAATAAATAAATAAAATCTTAAAAAAAAAAAAAAAAAAGCTGCTGAGAGTCTGGATTCCAATCAACCTGAATCTAGGAAATGACTGAGAGCCCCCACTTTAGGCCAATAATAGGTCTTGGCGCACCTTTGACTCCTGTGAGCCACTAGGAGGAATAAAACTAGGCTGCTTGGACAATCACAAAGGTTTGAGAGACAGCTCCTGTTCACTGCAGCATTATTGACAAATAGCCAAGACATGAAAGCAACCTAATCATCCATTAGTGGATGAATGGATGAAGAAAATGGGATACATCAGAATATTATTTAGCCACAGAAAGGAAGGAAATTTATCATTTGTGACAAGATGGGTGAGACTTGAGGACATTATGCTAAGTGAAATAAGTCAGAGAAAAGATAAATACTCTATGATCTCACATGTGAAATCCAAAAAATAACATCAGCAAACCAAAAATTACAGAAAAAGAGATCAGATTTGTGGTCACCGAGGTGGCAGATGGGGAATGGAGTAATTGGATGAAAAGGTACAAGCTTCCAGTCGTAAGTAAGCAAGCACTGGGGATGTAACATATGACGTGATGACTACAGTTCACACTGTTATGTGGTGTATTTGAGACAGATCCTAAGAGTTCTCATCAAGGAATAAATATTTTGTCTTAGTTTAGAAGAGATGATGGGTGGTGTTAACTAAATATACTAATCATTTTGCAATATATAAAAGAATCAATTGTGCTGTGTGCTTTAAACTTACACAGTGATACATGTCAATTATAACCTAATAAAACTGGAAAAAAATATATACACAATTAATTCTCAACTTGGCTCTGCATCAGAATCACCTAGAAAGCTTAAAAAAAAAATCGTATGTACATACATACATAAGGCTCCATTCTGATTAGCCAAGGTCGTGACAAGTACAATATTACTATTTAAAAGTTTTCAAAGGGAGTAGTCCATTTATAAAAATGTCTTATTAATAGTAATTACATGCTCTTAAAAAATGCACATCCAAGGGAGTCAGTGCAAAATGGAAACTGACACCAATTTAAAAAGCAGTTTGAAAGCAAAAAAAAACAAAGGTAAACATTAGAGAAGCTGTTTTTTTCTAAGACATTGCCCACTTTTTTTATCTCAAAGAAAGTAGCAGATGAAAGTAGGAAAAACAAGTTGATAATAGGAAAGAGAAAAGTAGCACTCTGACTTTTTAGGTTGTCGTACTTATTTTTAATTTTTAGGTTATTTTAAGATAGCTTTTCTACTAAGCACCTAGCATCATAAGCACTGCCTTAACTGATGCCCAAATAAATACGCTACCAATTAACCAGAGACCCCCTGAAATGCTCCCTCATCCCACACTGCAGAGGAATGCAGGCGTTGTTTCGTCTATGACGCAAAAGCCAACTGTAAATTCAGTTGTTGGTTGACACCACTGTCAATTACCAGGTTAGAAAGAAGATATTATTAATGGTATTATGCTTAGGGAAACCAGTCACTGAGAAAGACAAATACCAAATGATTTCACTCATCTGTGGAATCTAAAAAACAAATGAATGAACAAACAAAAACAGCATCAGACCTGTAAGTACTGAGACCAAAGTCATGGTTACCAGAGGAGAATGGGGTGGGGAAGATGGGCAAACTGGGCGAAGGGAGTGGGAGATATGTCGGGAGCCTCAAGCCAGGAAGTTATCTGATAGAGCAAAAGCTCTCGGTACTCTTCCAACCGTGGCATACCTGGCACACCCTCGTTGAACAAAGAGACCTAATTAAAGGTCACCAGCACAGAGCCCATGACATGCCTAAAAAGCTACTATGATTGGATATAAGCATGAGAATAGGGCAAGCCACAACCCTAAGATGGAAAGAAAGTAACAATGCAAGAAGGAACTTGGTAGGAAGCTGAAGCAGAACAAGGCGATATGATTGAGGAACTTGTCCCCTAACAGCTTGTATATATTGCTGAAGAGCGAAAAATAAAATTGGCATTGGGAGCAATAAGCCCTTGTGACCCTCCCGTCCCTCTCTTTCAATCTCTCTCTCTTCCTCATTCCCTTATCCTCACCCTGGACTGAGCGTGTTCACGCTGGCCACAGCAGAGATACAGACTCCCAGTTATGGAATGAGTAAATCAGAGGAATAAAAGGCAACATAAGGACTACAGTCAATGATATTGAAACAGTGTTACATGTGACAGGGGACAGATGGTGGCACTTGTGGCGAGCACAGCAAAGAGAAACTGAATCAGTGTGTACCTGAAACTAAAGTAACCTTGTATCGAACATAGTCCAATAAAAATAATTTTAAAAAATGTTTTCTGAACACACACCCACACATGATTCAGGGGAAGGAAATGTTTATTTCTCATTAATCTTCTGAATGCAACCACCGTAACATTTCAGGTTTAGTTTAGTAGCAAACTTGATTAATAACACTTCCAGGAGTTCATCATTTTAAGGCTAAGGTTCCAATTAAGGAAATACAGTTATCAATTTAATATAAATGAAGGTTTTTAAAAAGGCTAAAAGCAGTCAGATCTTTTAAAAGAAAATCTAAGTGACTCAGACTTTAGACTTTAGTAACATTAAGTATACGTCAGTACTACAATAGACAAAGAGAAGAGCTTTACTGAACATCAGCAAGAAGCACCACTATTTTTCTTCTGCGGCATGTGTGTTTTGGTCATTAGCATGCTAGTATGAATAAGGCAATGCATCAGGCACAGGCATACACAAAGTGCAGCGAGATGGCAGCGGCGGGGGCAGGGACCGCACAGGCTCACTCCAGCCGCTCCCTCAGTCGTCCTCTCCTCCACAGAGCCTCAAGAGGGCTTTCTTATAGTCCCCAGACGTGTCGCCCTGAAACCCAAATGTATTCCATTAACTTCCATGAGTCACAGAAGCCGCAGAGAATGAAAAAACTAAGAGTCTGGCAACAAGTTTTATTCATGTGACTTTTCTCCCAAGTGGATAATCTCAGTGTATGTGACTTTCACATCAGGAATGTTATACAAGGAGTTTCCTACCAACGTAACACATGTTTAACTTTCTAATTTTACCCTTTAAAAGCACAGCTCTGAGACCATGAAGTATGTTCTTCCCTCTGGTATGGCAGTGAACAAGGGAAGCTTTTACAAGACATTCAAATCAAGCTTTCTAAACCTTTAAGTTGCTATCACATACTATGTGCCAGGTTAAGGGAGGCAATCCCCGGGACTGTGTGGCTGCAAAGAGGGAGGACAGGTATGCTTTACCTCTGCTTATCTCACACACAGATACGTATGATAAATTCAGGTTTCAAGCGAAGACTACATGCAAATGCCCTTGAACCCAGCCACACCACAGACAAGAAGTTCAAGGCTGGCTTAGCTGAGATCCTGATTTGCATATGGCCCACTTTTCCTTTTATCAAAAGAGAGAGAGAAAACAAAGAAAAAAGGAAGATAGGAAGGAAGGAAGGGAGGGAGAAAAGAAAGTCAAAAGGCCTTAAGCCAAATGTAAATATAGGCCACAGTCTCCCTTGCTTAAAAAAGACAAAAAATGATGGTAATACCTAACTCTACTTATTTCTGATGTGACCCTGGCTGGTTCTTTCCTGAACTAGGAACTAATAGCAGAGATAAGGTGATAACAGACAATAAAGAAAGACCAAAGTGAAAGGAAGAAGGAACTAATAAAGACAGCTGAAACTGATAAAAGAGAAAGAGCAAACATCTTCTGGGGCAAGGGCAGGGTTTGATGAGTCATCTGTCACCGCTTCCAAATAATGCTCCTAAGCCACCAAGAGCCCATCTTTCACTTGGGAGCCACCAACCTTACTTTAGGAAACATAAGCCAAGCTTTGTAGGTAACGGCTCTAATCACACCACTAAAATTTCAAACTTCACATAACAAGTGAGTTCTCCTATCTGTGTCTTACATGCTATCTGTCTGGTGTGCTCTGGATTTCTGAACATAATTTAAAGAAAATTTCTACTACCTTAATCATGGAATACAGAGAGGTGGCGAAATTCTTCCTGAACTCCTTCCTAATGTTAAACAAATCAATTTCACTCCTGGACACCACAACTCTGATAAGGGTATGATCATCTGTCCCCGCTCCCTGTAAGAAAGAAAAAAAGGGAAGCACATTGTCCCAAAATTTCAAATACAGCATCAAACTCCCCTGAGTTAGGATGAATTGATAAAGTAGAACAATTTGGTAGAACTGAACTGAATGTTTTAAGGAGAATTAAAAAAACCCCAAATCTATCAAATACACAGGGAAAGATAGAAAGATAAAATAATTAGAGGATTCAAGGTATGCAATTACCTTCATAGCATAGTAGAGGGTTTCTGCAAGGTAGGCGGGTATACTTCGAATAGATTTCACTAAAAAAAATAAATAATATGATGGTCAGATGCTATAGTGATAGGAAAAGAATTAGTGATTAAAAAATCAAACATTGCTTCATGCTATTGCTCTTATTGGCAAGCATAAAAATAACCTCAGCTAAAAAACTGCTCATTTGCAGACAGATCTGATGTCCTTATTCACCAAGTATTTTCTCAGAAACTAAGCTGGAATTTCCTTAAAGTGCTGAGTTCTGTAAAGAAAGGCTGGTACGACAGGGCGTATGAGGTTTTCAAGGCAGCTCTGTTCTGAGCACCTTTCTGAGATCACAGCTGGGGAAGCCTGGGCTGTTAACATCACAACCTTCTTCACATTCAGGAAGTGATGCAAACATCCTGGAAGTTTTCCATCCAACATATTCAAGCAAATAACACAATGGACCCTCTCCATCTCATCTGTGACACATCTTGGGCTGTCTTTCTGTCATCGTACCCCACGTAGTCTCTCCAGATTCTTATAATCCACGATTCACATAGTGCAGCCTAGGACTTAACCCGATTCAGGGCAGACACCAAGATGAACTGGTAACAGAAAAAAAGTATCTTCCCTGGACATGGATGTATCCACTCCATTAGGGCTCAGACCTCGGTCAGCCAGCTTCAGAAACTCTCCATATAAACACTCCTTAATATACAGAAGTAATAATCCATGAATTGGGAGGTAGAGTTATTCTCTCTCTTCCAGTGCTTAAACAAAACTCAAATAGGAACTAAAAATGCCATTATTTTAAGTGTATTCTAATTAGGAAGGGGCCGTCTCAAAGTTTCCTATTAAAATTCATTAACTGTGGAAGTCAAATCAAAGCCTACTGTTAGTGCCGGTTCATGCACATCTTGAACTTATTCTCCAGAAGAGAGCATAAAAACCTCGAGCTCAGTGCCAGATACTCAGAACAAACAGCAGAGGCTCACCCCAAACCCATATGAAAACTAGGGTTCCCGGGAGCTCACAGACTAGCTTCTCCCTGTATTTGGACAGTATGTAATGCCACCGTAAATTGTGCGAACTCAGTTCTCCGATCATTCTGAATATTCAGCTAAAATAAATTTCCAAAGTAATCTGAAAACCACCATCGTATTTTCCATCACACAAAAGACACTTTTTCTACAACAGATGCCAAATTCTCAGTCTGCCTCAAAGCTCTGAGGACAGTATTCAAAAGGATACTAAAATTCTACCCGGTGTCAGAATATTTACAAGGCTCCGAGATATTGCCCACACTTCAGATTCTTAATAAAATAGTAATATTTTTAATACAGCTTCAAAATGATTTTTTTTTTTTTTGACAGACAGAAACACAGCTGGAGAAGGAACACAGCAGAGGGAGTGAGAGAGGGAGAAGCAGGCTTCCCGCCGAGCAGGGAGCCTGATGTGGGGCTCGATCCCGGGTCTCTGGGATCATGACCTGAGCTGAAGGCAGTCACTTAACCAACTGAGCCACCCAGGCGCCCCAATATGATTTTTATAAACAGTTTAGTATTTCCATAGGATTAGATGAACTAACCAGATAATCATGTATTTCCAACATCAAAATAGACTTTGAATTGGAAATGTGGGAGTCTGCTTCACTCAAATATAGTAAGCTTTTTGTAAAGCAAGAAGTGGTTACTTTCAGATACAGCTTCAACTGAATAAAATACTTTAGCTCTTAACACCATAAATATTATATACATTGTAAAATTACCTACCAACAGCAAGGAGTAGTTGCTCCAAATTACCAGAAGTCTCTCGGTCAATGGTTTCTTCAATTTGAAATCCTGATATAGTCATGTATTTATCAAACACTATAAAAAAACGAAAGTGATTTCTGAATCATGTAAGGATCATTCTGTACGGAAAGAAGATACTTACTCGAACCTGGTCTTGTCCCACCCAACACAAACCTCCCCTTTATCCTTACTAACAGGACCCTGACTTTGTGGAACAGCTTCCATACACCAAGCCCTAAACAATGGATTATAAATGTTCTTTGTTCACTGAGTTCTAGTTATAATCAACGACACCCAAAGATAAATCTGCTGCAGAGGATTCTGAGAAATCTTTCCTTAGTAAGACTGATAGACAGAGGATTAGTTTACCCCTTTCTTTCATCTGGCTGTTAATGTTGATAAATTTGGAGCTAGGGTAGCCATCCTGTGAAAATGAGGTACAGAGCAAAAGAAAGAAAACCCCAAAACACCAAGGACATTGGAGCAGAAAAAGAGAAAGAGCCCACCCAGGTCCTGCGCAATCAGCCCAGGAATTCTTCCTACAGAAAAGCCAGTTTTTTTGTTTTGTTTTTGTTTTGTTATTGTTGTTTTGTTTTGTTTTGTCTTTTTAAGATTTCATTTATTTGACAGAGAGAAACACAGCTAGAGAGAGAACACAAGCAGAGGAAGCGAGAGAGGGAAAAGCAGGCTTCCGGCACAGCAGGGAACCCAATGTGGGGCTCAATCCCCGGTCTCCGGTCTCCGGGATCATGATCTGAGCCGCAGGCAGACGCTTAAGCACTGAGCCACCCAAGTGCCCCAGAAAAGCCAGTTTTTAAAGCCCCAATTAGTATAGGGTTTCCTATCAATTGAACTCATTCCCACCCAGACCACAAGAACTGATGAGTACCCAGATGAGACTGTGGGTGCCACTTTTTAGGAGGAAACGCTGGAAGTGAGCCATAGCTCAGTGATTAGTGACTGTTATGAGAGTAACACTCTAGAGGCCCAGCTCCCTTGTCACTCTGACAGCAAAGAGGGGACTAAGGATTTCTAGTTCTGTAAAAACTACAATAGCAGCAAAGAAAATTATGAGATTTGTCAAGGTTACCAACAGGAAGAAATACAAAACCTGATTCACTCAGTTAAGTGCCTGTTAGAAAGCACGTATTTTGGCATACTGGCTCCGCGTACTTTCAAAATTAACCAAAGTGCCTATTACACATTCTTGTCACTCACCCCTTCTCAAATGAGACACACTGCGTGTCCCAAAGATGGTGATAAACTTTTCTTCATCTGTCCCCCATTTCAGTTCTCCAGCCTGAAACAAAGCCTGTGAAAATTTCAACCTCAATTAGTAAACCATTTCTCCACCACATTTCCAGGTTCTGAGGGACATCGGTGTGCCACTCCCTGGACATTAATCTGCCTAATTCATCATCTTATACTTTTCAATTCTAATGTTTCCTGAACTCAGTGAGGTAAGGTTGGATCTACTCTGGAGCTCACCACTGAACTGTGCCACACAAGATTAACGAGCCGAAGCAATAAATCACAGCAACGGGGCAAGATTAAATGTTCCCAAAATGTCTCCCGTACTTCCAGGCCTTCGGGGGTAATGGTGTGGTCAGTGGAAATTTCGGATGACTTCACTGTTGACACATCCACTTACAGACTGGAAGAGAATGTAACTAGGAAGTAAACTATGTTTTCTGTTTTGTTCAGTCAGCAGCTGTTCAGCAACACGTGATAAAAAATAAACTCTGTATTTTCTCTTTTCAGTGCAGTTTAACCAAAACTAGCTACAAAGAGTTTTCACATTTCTAAAAGATCACAACAAATTTTTAAAAGGTTGTGGGTATAGCACAATGCCTGTCATATAGTAGGCACCCAATATATACACTTGTTGAATAGCTCTGAGTGTCCATATTTCTTTTTACACAGAAAATACATGCTTTTTTGTGCTCATATAATTGCTAAAAAAATGTTATATACAAACACCATCATTAAACCAGACTCCACTTATTGAGATGTCGGTATTTATTAAAACCCAATGAATCAACCTTTAAAACGTCTACACTACCCTTTTGTTCATTTCCAGGTAAGTGCACCTATTAAACCAAGACAAATGTAATTCGCTGAGCCCGCTACTTGGAGATGCCTTTATGCTCACAAGCGGCAAACCAAGTAAGGACAGAAAGTGACATGATCATAACACCTGTTTGGACGCAGAAATTTCCAGCATAGAGCACCTGGGTGGTTCAGTGGGTTAAAGCCTCTGCCTTCAGCTCAGGTATTGATCTCAGGGTCCTGGGATCGAGGCCCACGTCGGGCTCTCTGCCTGGCAGAGAGCCTGCTTCCCCCTCTCTCTCTGCCTGCCTCTCTACCTACTTGTGATCTCTCTCTCTGTCAAATAAATAAATAAAATCTTTAAAAAAAAAAAAAGAAAAAGAAATTTCTAACATAGTGTGCTTAAGAATGTAGATTTTGGTGATGTATACCTATTTTTTGTTGTATTTCCAGGGCATTTTGAAAATGTGTCATATCTTTACACTCAGTTTTGAAATTAATTTAATGATAAAAATAAAGAATATCAATCCTGGTCATGGGAGCATGTTCTTCAAAACTGAAAAAAAGAGTTACTATGAAAGGCAAGCAAGTATCTCCACTTTAGAACTATATCATGTTATTACAGACGTGTCTTAAAATAATTTCTTTAATCTAGTAACAAAAACAACACATGCTCACCGAGAAATTTTGTACAAGAGATAAAATATAAATAAGAAGAAAATTACCATGAATGTCAATATCCTGAAGATATTGGTTACTACCTCTAGTGTGTTTCCTACACAACGATATACACACACATTAACACTCAAAAAGGAGACAGGGTGCATCCCCTACAATACTGCAAACACTGCTGGATCACCTCTTTCTTAACTACTGCACATTTCTAGAAATCTTCTCTAGTAGGTTAGCAGTTAAGCCTGTTAAGCCTCTTCATTTTCTTAAAACAATTATGTCTGAGATCACTATCTACTCGAAAACTACTAAGCAAATCATATGCAGTAGTAATGACAATCCTCTTGTGGAACAATATTTAATTTTAATTAAGAGTGCTTTCTTCTACATGAGGGTCTGAATGTCCACAGAGCAGCTCTGGAAAAGGGATGCTCACACCTCCTCACTCTCCCCCTTCCCTCACAGGGGGCTTTGCATAGTTTGATAACCTCTGGTTCAGGGCAAAGTACAGAGATTTTGGAGTCAAAAAGATCTGGGTCTCATCCTTATCTGTGAGATCTTAGATGATTTACTTAATCTCCTGAGGCTCAGCATCTTCACCTAAAGTAGGAATAATATTTCTACAGAGTCATTGATGGAAATGACATAACATATAATGAATGCATCAGGGTCAGGTAATCAATAGCAGGTACTCAAGAAATACTGATCACCGTCTCCTTCCCCTCTTTTCCCCCTGTTTCCCTACAAGTTCAGGTTGTAGGGAATCCTCTCCAAGATCAGGAAAGGAGGATTCAGAGGGGGAGGAGGGAAAATCAGTTTAACACCTTAAAAATGTAAGAAAGTAAAAAACATAAACTATAAAGAAATAAATAAAAATAAAAATGTAAGAAAGTACAGTGGATTATCTACAAAATGTTAAATTCCCAGGTGAATGACTCACTTTGGCTTATCAAATCTCTGAAATAAAAGGAACCCTCTTAGTGCCAGGTATCAGTAGAGAAAAAACTCAAAAGCTTATGAAAGGGCCCTTTGTCTCAGCTTACTCTCAGTTAAGAAATCTGAAATTCCCATTAGTGATAACAGTCTAGCTGCCCTTGGTACAAGAAAGAAATGGGTGTGTTCCTTCTCCTAACACCAAAAGGCTAATTATTTTTAAAAGTCAAATTCATTAACAATAGTACTTTTTTTTCCAAAGATTATATATCTGTTTGTATGCTCACACAGATTAAGCATGAGACCTGAGGCGAGAGGAGGAGCAGGCAAAGAAAGATAAGGAGAGAAGCAGACTCCCCACTGAGCACAGAGCCCGAGGCCTAAGACCTGAGTAGAAATCAAGAGCTGGACACCCAACCGACTGAGCCACCCAGGTGCCCCAATAATACATTTTAAAGAATCCAAGACTAATAGCCAGTGTAGCACATTCTATGTGGTTCTTGATCTTGGAAAAGATAAGGAAAACCTGAATTTTATTCAAGGGATATTTTAAAGTAACTTCATAAAACAGTTTTCAGTTGTATAAAGTTTCCCCTTCATGGTCCTAAAGGGTCATATCCTCTGCACAATAGGTAAGTGACGCCTATACATCACTGGTACTCAAAGTCTGGTCCCAGGATGCCAGCGGCACCACATGAGAGCTTGTTAGAAATGCAGACGCTCTGGTCTGCACAGACCTACTGAGTCAGAACCTGCAGTTTAAGGAGATCCACAGGTGACTGACATGCACTTGAAAGTCCGAGAAGCACTGCTATATACTGTGTGCTTTGAGGAGAAAAATAATGAAATTGAGGTAAAAATGTGTTGGGACCTCCAGGCGCCCGCTAGTTTGCGGCCATTAGTGGAAGTCGGCTGGGGTGGTCTCTTGGGCTTCTCCGGCATACTTCCGTGTACGTGACCTAGCTGAATCTTCCCGCCCTCCGCTATTAGCCCACGGGCAGACTAGTGAACTTAGCCCCGCCCAGCAGTCCGGCCAGAAATCTGCCTAAGGCCTTAGTGATAGCCACTGATGAGCTCCTATTGGCCCCACCTCCTTCTTTTACTCCCTCCTTTCCTCTCTATATAACTGTGTCTCTGATACAATAAAGCTGAGATTGCTGCGCCTTCACGGCTGACTCAACTCCCGGCTTGGTGTGGTTTCTTTCCCGGTTTCAGGGGGGTGGCCGGGCTGTCGACACTTACCATCTCGCTCAGCCCCCGGAGGATTACAGGCTGGTCCAGCTATCCTTCCCCCGTACCAGTGTTGCAGAGAGAGCAATAAAAATGCACTGTTCCCACTCCCGCACTGTTCCCACTCCCTAGCCTCACACTGCAGCCATGCTCTCACTGTACCACCAACTGCTGGGAAATCGTCTCACTGCCCACTTACGTAGGCCTCACTGCAGTCATCTGAGACTACTAGAACTGGCTTCCACCATAACCACCATGACCACCAAAGAGCCTCTAGAACTCCTACTCTTGAGAGTCCAGAGTGTAAGAATCACAGTTTCCAACAAGACCCACAAATAATTAATGCTTGGAAAGCAATAAGGTTGTCTCCAACAGTTGGGAGTGCAGTTTTGAAGAGCTATCTAGCACTTTCTCCTCAAGGAGGCAAATTTCTTCCTCCAAGAAGGCAGACTTAGGCTGGATCTGTGCTTCCAATCTATATTTAATAAACATTTTATATGGTATAGGCAATGGGGGAGAGGAACTAGCAGGCAAGAACACAGATGTTGTCTAGTTGAAAGTGAAAGGGCTTTGGGGTTAGACGGCCCAGGTATGAATCCTAGCTCCACTACTAGTCAGTAGGGGCCATGGGCTTGATTCGCAAATCCCTGAGCTTCAGTTTCCTTATCTATAAAAAGAGAAGTTATTCCCCTGTACTTCAGTTATACACCAATCCATTCACCAGTTATATACCAAGTGCCTACTATATGCTAGAAACAGAAGATACAAACTGAATGGACAGCTCCAAGTGCCCTGGGCAGGCTGTCATGTAAATAGGCAACTCCGGTATAAGGCAGCTGGATAGCCCCTGTAAGGGCCACCTGACATACACTTGGAGCAGTAAGGCAGGGACACCTGAAAAGTGTCTTAGGACTAACTCCTGAAGAGGAAGTAGTCAGGTAAATGGATGGAGGAAGGGACAGGTGGAGAAAGAAAGACCAAGAATGGATGGAGGCACAAAAAGAACAAGGGACAGATAACAAAGAGCCTTATAAGTCATATTTAGGGGCTTGAACTTTGTTCTGAGATAATGGAATCCACTGAAGTTTCAAGGTTTTATATAGGGGCATGACCTAAGAGGTTTTAATTTTATGGAGGATAGTGAGAGAAGCATGGAATACTGCATAGATAGTCCTCAGTGTATGTCCATTCACTTTCCTTCTGTTTCCAGCTAGGTAAAGAGATGACAGCATTCTAAAACCATTATAAAATCAACCCACCCAAAAGAATAATAATGCTCTCTTTCCTATTAACAAATTCAGATTACACATGCAATGGTTGTTTCATAGAGAACAGTCAATTGGAGGAGTGAATACAGCTCTTCCTTTTTTAGTGGTGTATGACCAACTATCAGAATTAAATATTACTTGGGGCACCTGGGTGGCTCAGTTGTTAAGTGTCTGCCTTCAGCTCAGGTCATGATCCCACAGTCCTGGGATCAAGTCCTGCTTTGGGTTCCCTGCTCCACAGGAGCCTGCTTCTCCCTCTACCTCTGCCTATCTCTCTCTCTGTCTCTCATGAATAAATAAACAAAATATTTTTAAAAAATTATTAAAAAGAGGGGCGCCTGGATGGCTCAGTTGGTTGGGTGACTGCCTTCGGCTCAGGTCATGGTCCCGGAGACCTGGGATCGAGTCCCACATCCAGCTCCCTGCTCAGCGGGAAGCCTGCTTCTCCCTCTCTCACTCCCCCTGCTTGTGTTCCCTCTCTGGCTGTGTTTCTCTCTGTCAAATAAATAATAAAATCTCTAAAAAAAAATTATTAAAAAGAAAGAACTGTATATTACTTGAAACATGTGACCAGAGAGACAAGGTTTTGGTAGGTGATTTTATGAATGCAAATAATTTATTTCTTACCAATTTCCAGTATTCAAGTCTCATGTTTCAAACTTCCTAATATTTATCTCCCACATTTGACTACTTATGCTTTCAAGTTTTTTAAACATATTTTAATCCCATTATAGTTAATAGCATTATATTAGTTTCAGGTGTACGATATAGTCATTCAACAGTTCTACACATCACTCAGTGCTCATCATAATACGGGTACTCTTTAATCCCCTTCACCTATTTCACCCACTCCCCTGCCCACCTTCCCTCTGGTAACCATCAGTTTGTTCTCTATAGTTAAAATCTGATTACTTATTAACCACAGTGAGACTATACTAGGATTTAAAAACCACTTAGGTACAGGATTCCATTTGGTAGTCACTAAAAAGCAGGTGACAAGAGAACAATCCTATTTAGAATTCTATCAAAAGAAAAGTGGAGGAATTCCCAAATATTAAAGTAACTTTTAATCCACTATGTATTAAAACACCATCTATCACTAAAATACCTTATTCTTTTTTCCTTATCCTCTCCTGCCAAGACATCTACTCTGCCTCACTGGCAGTGGATCAGTAACACCTGTGTTTTTTGGTAACATTATGTATTCTGTGAATTTCCATAATCACAAAAAAAAAAAAGATCTAGGTAAAATTCACTATTTATATGTAACTCATTTTATTTCATTTCCCTTTTGGGACAAAATATTTAGCTGGCCAGATCAAAACAAGAAAAATATACTACATGAGTCTTATGATTTTAAAGGGCCCATAAATAAGATTTTTTTCAATGCTATTACAATATATATTATGATTTCCCATTGGCATGGATTCTTTTCTCATTTCTATGTCATCACAAAGTCAGCACAGAACACATCTCACCTGAGCATCTTGTTCGACTTGTGCTTCATCAATTCCAGCATCAGGGTCTCTATTCGCCTGTAAGAGATAATGTCACATTACTGAATTACGTGAGCATTTTTATTCAAAAGGAAAACTGGTTCCACCTGACAGTTGTGCACATAAAACTCTTTCTCTTAGGAATATGATTTTAAGATAGCAATTCTACAATATTTCACATCATCACACAGCACTGTCCAAAACCAATCTGACCCTCTTAATTTTAAATTCTATGAATCAAAGAGAATAGTGATATCTAAAATAAAAAACAAACAAACAAAAACCCATAAATTAGCTAGCTATTAAGAGTTTAGGTCAGATATTCTGAAATACAAACAAACACAGGCAACATGCAACCACAATCAAGCAAGTAGGAGAAATGATTAAAGAATTTTAAAGGACCTAACTTAACTAGATTCAGACCAGTCCAGCTTCAGATTTTTTAATCAAACTCTACATAGTCTGCACCCAATACCTGAAGGAGAACCACCAACATTCTCTGGTAGTACCCTGATGTATCCCCCACCACATCATCTTCCAGGCTGGAGCCATATTCTGCAACAGAATAATTTCATACTTATTTATAGCTTCTTCCAATTAAAAAAAGATATCCTGCCCCATTAATCAAATGGAAGAGACGTAAAGGAAGGAATACTTGATTAGTATAAATGTTCTCTACTCTGTCTTAAGAGTGCTCTAGTCTACAGGCAAATGTTTGTATGAGTGGCTGGTAGAAAACAAATTAAAGTTTCTCAAAAGCACTCAGTTCAAGCCTAAATCCAGACTCAGCCATTTAGAAATGCTCTCAACCAATGCAGTCATTACTCCTTAGACGTGTGATGGTACAGGAAGGAATCTAACATACAACTGATCATAATTGTAAACTCTATGCTTTCTTTCAAATGTTTTACATGATTAGTTTCCAAAGGTCTTCTGTCCTCTAAAATTTTGAGTTTTTCTTTCATTAGGCATGGCTGTTCTTTCCCCTAAAATTTTTTTTTCCTCTGCAGCAAATAAAGTTAACTGACAGATAGCAGTGAGTTTTAAAATATGCCCCTTCCCACCTCTATTTCCAGTTATTCCACATAAGGCCACAGCAAAGGGGAGAACTGGTATCTACAAAGGTCTATGAACCCTCTTTACTAAGTCTCAAACAGCTGCTACTGAAAGCAGCTCTAAGACATTTAAATATTTAATCATTACTTGAAAGCAAACAAACTTTAAAAGCCTGACATTTGTTTTAAAAGGTCTAGAAGAGCTCCATCTTTATTTCAGCCAGGTACACAAATACCAAATGTTGAAGGAATCTATCCCTTTGTGTACTGTAAAACCTGTATATGATTAAAGATCAAATCCCTTCAAATAGTTCCCCTCCCTCTGATCTATCCCCATCACATCTCCCACCAAACCATGGCCCACCTGGGCTGGGCCATAACTGCGTAGCTTACCTCCCCGCTTTCTATAGCTACCTAATAAACCTCTTTTTTTTTTTTTTTTTTTTTTAATTTGGGCACCTGGGTGGCTCAGTGGGTTAATGCCTCTCCCTTCAGCTCAGGTCATGATCTCAGGGTCCTGGGATCAAGGTCCACATCAGGCTCTCTGCTTGGCAGGGATCCTGCTTCCTCCTCTCTCTCTCTCTCTCTCTCTCTCTCTCTCTCTGCCTGCCTCTCTACCTACTTGTGATCTCTGTCAAATAAATAAATAAAATCTTAAAAAAAATTTTTTTATTTATTTGACAGAGACACAGCAAGAAAGAGAACACAAGTAGAAGGAGGGGTAGAGAGAGAAGCAGACTCCCCAGTGAGCAAGGAGCCTGATGCAGGGCTCAATCCCCAGGACGCTGGGATCATGACCTGAGCCGACTGAACCAGCCAGGCATCCCCCTAATCAGCCTCTTGATTCAAACCTCCTTCCTGCTTCATTGTTTCTTAAATACTCCACTACCGATTCAGGAACTTACACCACATCTGAATCAAGAACAAAGCTCTCACCCAGTCACATAAAACCACTGACAACACAGCCTGCAACTGACTTGTTTCTCTCCCACAACAGACATGCACATGCCCCCATGACGGCCAGCTTCTTTCCAGTCCCTCCCTCTACTGTTCTCACTCTAGTCCCCGTGCCATTGCAGAGAGGGACAAACACACCAAAAATGTTTTCTTCTTTGTCTTGAAACCTTGTCTCACTGCACCACAGAGCCTCTCCTAACATCCAAAGCCTTGAAGACCTCTTTGCACTAAATGAATTCTTAAACATTTTTTGCTATTTGACTTTAGCTTGGGTTCTACTATCCATTAACAGCTGCAGTCAGTCTCCAAATCACATCACCCCAAAGACACTGCAAACTCCTTGAGGACGGGAGCTATGGTATGGGCACCTTCTGTGTCATTCTGACAGCCTCTGCACCAGCAGACACACGGCTAGTGTGCAGTACGTGACATCACCCCATCTGTCACTCAGCACGCAAAGGCTCACTCACGAGCGTCAACATCCCCAGAGAAAGATCTCTGAATATTACATCCAATAAAACTCAAAGGTGATCGTCCGTAGTTAAGTGACATGTATCTCTTCTGCCTTGGTCATTGGGACCTACCCAACTATAAAAAAGAGAAGCAGGAAACAAAGAGCCAACACTTCAGAAAGTTAATTATTTAAATTTCACACTGTTCTGCCGACTTACAAGGTTCTTTCTTTCTTTCTTTCTTTCTTTTTTTCTTTCTTTCTTTCTTTCAAGATTTTATTTATTTGACAGAGAGAGAGAGAGAGAGAGAGAGAGAGAGAGAGAGAGAGAGAGAGAGAGAGAGAGTGACAGCAAGAGAAGGAACACAAGCAGGGGAATTGGAGAGGGAAGCAGGTTCCCTACTGAGTAGGGAGCCCCATGCAGGGCTCGATCTCAGGACCCTAGGATCATGACTTGAGCCAAAGACAGACGCTTAACCACTGAGCCACCCAGGTGCCCTACAAGGTCATTTCTAAGATGAATAAACTAATGCCAAGACAGGGACCCATTTTTCTAGCTGAAGGCACTGAGCTTGTCGGTCTACTGAGTGAGTGACAATCTCAATGGTCCACTCCTCCTCAGTCAGGTAGGGGGAAGAGTCTGGTACAGAAAATGTAAGGAGGAAAGAACACTCTATCTTTACTTTTTATTTTATTTTCTTGGCTCCATTCACAAAATATACCTCCAATTGAAATAACAGATTTTTTTTTCACACAAAAAAAGTAAGGCACACCGAAGAAAGTACTCAGGCACTGCCATTAACCAAAACAAACATACGTTTACTCAGACATTTTCATCACCTCTGGTTCAGACAAGGTTTCTCTTCCCAAATTCCAAAAGGGCCTTTTAGATAACTCTTAACTTCTACTAACATAAAACTGTTTTTGTTTTTGTTTTTTTCAGGAAGAAAAACCACCTGCATCCTGAAGTTCATGTGTAAGAAAAACAACCTATATGTCTCTCCACTAGTTGCAAATTCTACGTAAAAGTAAACTCCTATCTTCATCAGAAGCTTCTCTTAAGTACCAAAATAGATACAAGTCTAGTGAAAAGCGGTCTTTTCCTTACTGAAGGAGAAAAGGAGCTTGAACTGTTGTTTATTTATTCATTCGTTCATTTGTTCATTCAGCAATCACGTACAGTCTGCCTCCTGCTATGAAGAACTGCCCTCATAACTGAAAACGTGACAGTGAAGATGAAGGGGAAATATAATTCTAAACGTTTACCTTCTTCATAAACTTGTTTTATGGCTCTCAGTTCTTCAGGTGTCCTTGAAGCAATAATTTCCGTCAGTACTTTTTCATCTGTCCCAGCTCCCTGTTTCGAAATTTATTTTTAATAGAGAACATATGTCAGTAAGATTAAAGAGTTATTTCCTAGAATAGAGGCTATCCAAATTGCATAATTATATAAATATATAAATTATCCAACTTAATATTCACTTCTCTATATATAATTTCTATTAGTTACAGTAATAAAAAATTTCCAATTTTCTCTCCAAAGACAATTTTATCTTCTTTTGTCTAATGAAAAATATTTATTGCATGTATGTGATATGACACATAACAGATTATATAAACTTCTATCAGTTTCATTCTAAATGAAACATGAAATTAAAAAGACTGAAAGAGGAACAATGAAAACCTGACATAAATTTACACAGAGAAGCACTGACACTTAAACAACTGTATCTCGGGCGCCTGGGTGGCTCAGTGAGTTCAGCCTCTGCCTTTGGCTCAGGTCATGATCTCATTGTCCTGGTCTACCCGCCTCTCTGCCTACCTGTGATCTCTCTATGTGTCAAATAAAAAAAAATAAAATCTTTAAACAACTCTATCTCAAAACATAAAGCCCCTGCCCTCAAATTACATTTTCCATGGAATTTCCAATTTTGTACTGAAGTAAATAGTAAATGGAGCACTGCTTCATTTTTAGGAACTGGATCAGTACAAAGGAATTGAAATATGCTTTCTGAATTTCTGGAAAGTACAGCTGATCTATGAACAATGGGGGACTTAGGGGCAATGACCACCTCCCAAGTAGAGAATCTGTGTATAATTTCTGACTCTCCAAAAACTTAAATACTAATAACCTACTACTGTTCATCAGAAGCCTTACTGATAACATCAACAGTCTATTAACAAATATTGTATATGGTATATGTATTACATCCTGTATCCTTAAAGTAAGATAGAGAAAATAAATGTTATTCAAAAAAAATCATGAGAAAATACAGTAACTATACTGAACTGTAAAAAAAATCAGGATAGGCATAGTTTAAACCCACGTCGTTCAAAGTTTAACTGTAATTTTAGTTGGTTTTCTTTTTTCTGATGATAAAACTCTATCTACACTGCTAAATTAGAACCTACAAGCAATGATAGAGCTGAACTGAATTTTTAAAATAGCATATTTAAGCCTTATTCTCTTTATATCTATTTCTTTTTAAAAAATCAAGCATTGAAAAACCCATGTTTATGCTCTGGCAGATTTTAAATTACTACTAACATTTCAGAAGTACTCCACAAAAAGACCCTTTTTCAATAACCTGAGATTTTGTTTATTCCAAAAGCAGCACTGTAGGAAAATGAAGAGAATAAGCACAGAAAAGCTCCTAACTTGATAAGCCCTCTTGTCCTTTCACTCTATAAGTAAGAATTCCGTGCTAGATTATCTCTTTGTTGTTAAATCTCATTTTGCCCATTCAAAATCTACAACTGATTATACTACTTCCTGTCCCATAAATCTAAACAAATGTTTAATGTAATCATATTATACAATATTCCAAACACCAATCAAGGGAATATACATTTAGTAACTTGCTATGATGAAATTATAATAAGATTATCAGCTACTATTTTAGTATTATATATACTAGTTTAGTATTTAGAAGTATAAGAAAGGGTATTAGAAAATCTTTCCAATCTGAAAATTCTCTCTGTAGTGTTATTTTTTTAACCTAAAATGATTAATATTATTGTTTCATAACCAGGAAATTTTCTATTTTAAAAGATAAAATACTTAACCTGTAACTTTTTTTTTTTTTTAATTTGACAGAGAGAAACACAGCCAGAGTGGGAACACAAGCAGGGGGAGCCAGAGAGGGAGAAGCAGGCTTCCCACTGGGCAGGGAGCCCGATGTGGGACTCGATCCCGGGTCTCCGGGATCATGACCTGAGCCGAAGGCAGTCGTCCAACCGAGCCACCCAGGCGCCCAACCTGTAACATTTTCTAAATCCATCTCAAAATTAGAAAACAGGCATGAAGACAAAATATAAAGAGCTACAAAAAAATATTAAAAGTTTAAATAGCCACTGAGTTAACTAACAAAAAGATTAAATGGCACACCTGTAATTTTCTTCCTCCTTTTTTACTTACTGCCCCCTACACAATTTTTGTCCTCAAGAAACTCTCACAGAAATAATTCAAAAATTTTTAGGTATTAATTATCAACACAAAATAATAGTTTCCATGACAAGAATACTCCTTTCACTAATTCTTTTACCTTAAGAGCATGCTTCAGTTCATAGGCATCATAAAGCTGAGAAGGTTTCATGAGAGCCACGATTAATTTTTCAAATTTTCCAGTCAGTTCTGATTTCAGGTCATCCAGAAGGTCCTAAATTATAGAAAATACAAATTTGTCAACCAGGCAGAAATTTTAAGGAGATTCTTCTTAAACGTAAGCATAGCCCTTGGCACAAATGAATTATTTATGCTGCCATCTCCAAGAAAAAAGGCATGTGAGTTAAACAAAACCCCAGGTTTGAATAATGTACTTTTGACTTCTGACCTAAAGCTTAAGCTAAAACAAAGCCACTTATGTATCAAAGTATTTTTTTAAGAAATGTTTTCCTGAACTTCGACAGTTAAAAAACGAATAAAAATAGGTTAAAGATAGCTTAAAAATACTGTTCTGAGAAACATGTATCTTTGAAAAACAATTTCCCCAAAGTAAAATCATAAATGCATTTTTACAAATGACAAAATCTGGCCTATCATACCTAAACAAAACAATTTTTTTCCTCTCAGTATCTATTAATATTCTAACACATGGTGAATTATGCTTATAATCATGCTCCTGACTACTGAGAGATAGCTGCTACTATGGAGAAATTGTGTAGATAATTATGAAAAGAAAAGCAGTATGCCCTACTCATTTCAGTTTCAGCACATAGGAAACCAGAAATTATGTTCAGAATACTCTTTTTATTTGTTTGTTTGCTGTGCATTTGTTTCTTGATTAAATGATGAACACAAATTTTCAGAATAACAAAATTATGTTTAAGGCTTTCATATACACAGTAACTCATGTAACAAATTTAATTTTCATTTAAGCTGTTAATCAAATAAAAGCATTTAAATCAATGAACTAAAAATTCATTTATTAAAATACCACTCCACAAGGAACCAAGACCGTAACTATGTCACAACAAAACTGGCTCGTATCGGTCTGCATCTAAAAAACAGCTAATAAAACAATCCTGAGCAGGAAGCAGAAAAGAAGACAGGCAGCCATCATCATGGGAGCTTCTGGCACTTCTACAGCATCAAGCAAGGAAAAACAATAACGGGGATAAGTCAGGTGAGAACTGGAAATCAATAGCTCATAATTAAGAAATTTGAAGAAAAAAGGAATAGTAAAATCAGAATAAAAGAATAAATAATGTTTACAAAAGAATATTTGTAGCGTTTGAACTTAAACCATATCAGGGCTCTCACACTCTAACTTAGGAGGAAGTACATGCAGTCTTACCCTGCCAAATAGAGTTTTAAAAGCCACGGCGATTTCCTGGCGCTGAGCATTACTTCGGGAGGTCAACAGAGTCAAGATGCTCTCCTCATCAGTGCCTGTAATTTATGTCCAAAGAATTATATCTTGGCTCCCACATGCCCACGGTCTCAGTTACCTTTGGGACCAGTACCCCAGTCACTTTGATTCCTTATCTTATAAAATAAACACTATATAATGTATTAAACTATAAAATGTACAACATATAACATGTTATATTTTCAATATAAACTATCCCCTATTCCTAATGTATCGTGAAGTAGGTAGAAAAATATTCCTGACTTTTTAAAAACTTTTTCTTGCAACAGACAGTTACTCAAACAATGGATATTCACAAGGCAGGTGGCTGAGTGTTACAGAGGATTGAGAGGAGAAAGATACAGATACTGGCTTCAAGTTACAATTTAGGGTAAAAAACACAAAAACACAGAGGCAAACTTGAGCTAAGGCAGTGCCTCAGGAGAGGCCCAGGTGTTGAATGGGGTTTCAGAAGAGGTTCTCTTAGCTGACAGGTTGAAGGAGTTTTGGGAAAAGCTTCATGGAGAAGGTGACACCCAAAAGAACCATGAAGGATGGAAGGATTTTATCAGGCAATGATATAGCAAAAGAGGACAGGCTTTTAAAATGAGGGGAAAGCTCAGCAGTAGGAAAATACAGGGTTTTCATGAAACACATGGAGTGGTGACATAAGCTGAGTCTGACAGTGTAGGCTGGGATACTAAGGAAGGGCGTGCACCGTCACAAAGCTGACGCTAATCCTGCTGTAGCAGGAATCTCACAAGATGTTCAGAAATGAAGAGAGAACGGTCAGAGCCAAGTCTGAAGAAGTGGATCCCCACTCATGGACACTAGTACAGAAGAAGCCTGAGGACAGTGGATCAGTTCTATGTAGCAATGCTCTAGATGAGAGGTTTATCCATGGCTAGAAAGGAGACGGGAGAAAGAGAAAATAGTTGAATGCCAGAGACTGCAGAACTGGACAACTGATCAAGGAAAGGGGACAAAGAAAAACCTGCAGAGCTGATCACTCAGGAATATCCGCTTTTTTACTTGGTCAGCTACCTCCCAGATAAAGCTGAAAAGCTAAAAAACAAAAAGGGAAAATTTAACTTCCTATTCAGTTCTAAAGACTGAATATTAGGAATGATCAACATACCATTTTGTTGGTATGTTGGATGATCAGTCATACCATTTTGTTACCTTCATGTATCTTCTCTCTTTTTATACATTTCAGATAAAATATTCTAAAATTAATCTTACTGTAAATCAGTGACTTTGTTTGGAAAACCAAACTTCATACTTTTTGTGTTTTTGTTTTGTTTTGTTTTTTTTAAAAAACCAAAGGAAGGTTGGATTTACCCAGGCCTTTCATGGCCTTCCGAAGAGTTTCTGCATCAGCCCGCTCATCAAATTCAGGGAAGGCAGTCACGGTGCCTTTAAGAACCTGAGAAAGGAAACACAGTGGTATTATTCATGGCATGACCAATACCACAAAGCAAATAATAACAAAGCAAGCCACTACTCTATATCAGGTTCTGTCTTTAAATAAATTTACCATTTGATAACTCCATATGAAATGGGAAGTGGACCAGTTACAGTTTGGATTAGCAGAATCAATTCAGTGCAGGAGCTATCCTGGTCACCTGCCATACCATTAATGGGAAGATCTGGCTCCCAAGGCCTTCTTCCCTTGGGCACTGCCCTCAGTGTCCATGCCCCGGTGACACCCCCAGATTTACAGAGGGCACTTTCTTGCAAGATTCCTTCCATTTAAGTCTCCTGCCACTCTGCTCGAGGAGCATGCTGAACCTGCACTGAAACTTGATGCCCTGCCCTAGGTACTCAACTCTAAGCAATATTTTTACTACGTAACTTTTCATCTAGTCCTCTTTCTTTATACTTGCTTAGGAATTTTAAGATACCTGGTAAAGTCTGAAAAGATATTTGGTAATTCATATGCCAAATCTTTGAATTTAGAACTTTATAAAAGTACAGACACCAGGGTGGCTCAGTTAAGTGTCTGCTTTCAGTGTCTGCCCTCAGCTTCGGTCATGATCCCAGAGTCCTGGGATACAGTCCCCCCTCAGGCTCCTTGCTCAGCCTGGCCCTCCCCCTGCTGGTGCACTCTCTCATTCTCTGACAAATAAATAAATAAAATTTTTTTAAAAAAAGAACTTTATAAAGGTATATTGGAAGACATTCTTCATAAGGTTTCCTAGTTGTTTGGGGTTTTTTTGTTTTTGTTTTTGTTTTTTGTAAGATTTCCTGTTAGGCTCATTTTATCATACATGTAGTGCTTTTAAACATCAAAATATTTTAAGGCTTCCCCCTCAAAATCTGCAATATCATTAGTTCTTTAGAATCAGAAGGCTTTATGACTACTGAGTCCTAAATTTTCATCTTATGATAAAAGGAGGATCCCAGCATTAACTTTTACTAATAAATGCTTCTGAAGTTCTTCCAAACTCCTGTTAAGGTTCTATCTGAAACTGAAGAGAGGCGCCTTGGTGACTCAGTTGGCTGAGCCTCGGACTCTTGATTTTGGCTCAGATCATGATCTCAGGGTCACAAGATGAAGCCCTAGGGCAGGCTCTATACAGAATGAGAAGTCTGCTTGAGATTCTCTCTCGCACGCACTCTCTTCCTCCCCCTGCTCACATGCATTCACATGCACTCTCTAAAAAAACCTCTCTAAAATAAACAAATATAAAAAAAAATAAAATAAAATAAAATAAAAAACAAATATATCTTTTTTAAAAACTTTAAATAATAAATAAAATTGAGGGAGAAACAGCTACAAGGGGGGAAGGGCTGAGAATACTTGTCTGACCTAAAATCATGTGTGTTTTATTATGTATACATGGAAGCACAATCACCTACAAGGAAAAAATTTCTGGCAATTTCATATGGTTCAACATAATTAAGAGGAACAGTAAGTTGAGAAAGAAACTGGTAAGATTTGAGTTCTCCAAAACTGGCATGGATCAGGAATGTCTTACCTCTCAGGTCAAACTGCAGTTTCCCTCTGTTTAGTGGGACCATTTCAAATTGATTAGGAAGACATCATCAATACACCATCACAAACAATGAATAAATATCACAGGTTCTCTCAGTATGAGAACCTAGGACTGACATTAACAGATAATTTAGTTCCCTTGTCTGTTTACTCATTCACTCAATAACCATTTTTTTAATGCTTTCCACATGCCGAGTATTGTACTAATCACTAAGAAAAAGTGACAAGCTCTAAAAGTCAAGGGAACATGACAGGCACATCAATAATCAAGTGCAGTAGACTATACACACACAGGGTTCATCAGGGTACACAAACACATAAAGGAGGGGCTGAGCTGGGAAGAGTGGAAAGAAAATATATCAGAAAAATTTCCATAAAAATGTCTTGAAATCTGCCTGTGATTTTCCAAGGCAGGTTCAAAAATGTAGCCAAGTACAGGAAGGTATAACCCAGCATGCATAAAAATATGAAAAAATGAAAAAAATCTAATGCTTGGAATAAAGGATTAAGAGTCTGAACAGACTGGGGCACCTGGGTGGGTCAGTTGGTTGGGCGACTGCCTTCGACTCCGGTCGTGGTCCCAGAGACCCGGGATAGAGCCCCACATCAGGCTCCCTGCTCGATGGGAGGCCTGCTTCTCCCTCTCTCACTCCCCCTGCTTCTGTTCCCTCTTTAGCTGTGTTTCTCTCTGTCAAACAAATAAAATCTTAAAAAAAAAAAAAAAAAGTTTGAACAGACTGAAACAAACATTAAGTATGCAGAGAAAAGCAAATGGTGGTCGTGGTGGGAGGTGAGGAAGAGCTGGACGCCCATGCTAAGAAGTGCCAACTTCATCCTGTAAGTAAGGGCAAGTCATGAGAGGACATTTCAGTAAAGAAGAACAATGCCAACTGCACACAGTAACATTACTGGGGCAGCAGCAGAGACAACAGAATGGACTGGGCAAGAGTGGAGACAGAAAGGCTGTTATAAAGACAACTAATACAGGAAGAAGACAGGACCTGACTGAAGTCAGGAGCAGGGGAAATGGAAAGGAAAAGGCATCAAGCAACAGAACCAAGGCAGAAGGAATCCAATTAGGATGATTCCTTTTTTGGATGGGGAATGGAACAACTGGTCTTACGTTTCTCCCCAAGAGGCATGCGGGAAGAGAGGCTGGCTTTGTCAGTTACCAGAGGACATAGGTGGTATGTCCACACTGGAGCTGTGTGAGGAGGCTATCACAAAAGGTAATGTTAGTGGGGTCACAAGGAGAGCCAGCAGAGAAGGAAAGGTCCCTTACGATCAGAATGGCAGCTAAGGGGCACCTGGGTGGCTCAGTCGGTTAAGCATCCAACTCTTGCTCTCGGCTCAGGTCTCAATCTCAGGGTCACAAGTTCAAGCCCCTGCTTTGAGGCCCTAATATTTGCTCAGTGTGGCAATGAGCCAAACATTGGTACTCAGAGCTTCACATGGATCATCTCATTTTACAGATGAAGAAACACACTGACTTAGAAAGATTTGGAGAATCATCCATCAGGCAAGCAGAGCCGGTACTTGAAGACAGGCTATGAATCACGATTCTGCATAGCCTCCCAAAACAAAGAGAAAATCTCCAAAGAGGGTGATGGCATGGAGAAGCCAACGGGGAAAACTGTTCCAGGAAGAAAGAAAGAAAAGGCAATATCCAATATCACAAAGAAGTCAAGCAGGAGGCGACAGTGAAAGGGCCCTGTGGACTTGATAATGAGAAGTCTCTGATGGCAGTAAAAGCCCAACTAGAGAATGCCAAACGAGTTAACTATGAGGCAAAGCATCTCCATGAACTCCGATTTTACAAATGATGGGTTTAAAAAACAAAACAAAAACATGCTTTTAAAAACTCACTTTAAAAAAACACACCTTGTCCAGTTTATAGGCTATAGAGGTCAAGAACAGAGGAGACAAGAGGGATTTGCCTTAAGAAGACATCTGACCACTGGAACCGAAGGAAATGAGGTGAAAGATGGAAGGAAGAGGAGTATCCTCAGAATTTCAGTGACTGACTATGAAGAAGAAATAACTGCCGATTATATTTTTGAGAGCTTTCTTGAAACTGGGAAACACGTGCTACATTTCATATGATCCGAGTCACTGTCAAAGCTAACCAAAGCTCCGTAGTGATAGTAAGGGACCAGAAGTGAAT
The DNA here is from genome assembly GCA_004023965.1 of Spilogale gracilis. Taxonomy (NCBI): domain Eukaryota; kingdom Metazoa; phylum Chordata; class Mammalia; order Carnivora; family Mephitidae; genus Spilogale; species Spilogale gracilis. The sequence continues at coordinate 64,668 of PITA01006919.1, read as the reverse complement.
CACAGACTGAGTCACAAGGGCAGAAACCTTGTTTGGACATCCTGTCCAAACCCTATCCTGGCCCACATAAAATTATCTGCACTGGGCAAATGTGACCTTCCATGACTCACACTAGAGGGCTTTTCCTTTTTCCTACGGTCCCACTAGCCTCAAGTTAAACATTTATACCTTACCCAGGTTAATTCCAACTATAAGTAAGTACTGCTCACTTCACCCAGCCCGAGTTCATCCTCAGTTAACCTCCATTCCCTGCCACCAAGGCCTTCTCAAAGGCATTATTATATATTCTCAGACCATACATGCCAAAACATATAATTCATTCTTTTAACTCTCACCTTCAAAATTATCCACTCTTCTAGCTCTATAATTTTGTTGGCTTTCTTTGTTCATTTATTCTAAATGACAAAGTTCTTTACCGCCAAGGACTAGGTATGCCAAAATAAAATGAATACAATTAAATCATAAACACATGAAGGGTTGCTTTTCTAGACAGAGTTTAAAGAAACAAGAAAACAACAACAGAAACAACAACTTCAAATTTAAAGATGAGAAAACATTCACCTATCTGGAACGTCTTAAACTGAAGCTTTCCTGAAGGGAGAGAATGAAACCCTCTTTATTCTTTTTTTTTAAGATTTTATTTATTTGACAAAGAGAAACACAGCTAGGGAGAGAACACAAGCAGGGGAGTGAGAGAGGGAGAAGCAGGCTTCCCATCAAGCAGGGAGCCCCACACAGGGCTCCATCCTGAGACTCCAGGATCATGACCTGAGCCAAAGGCAGATGCTTAATGACTAAGCCAGCCAGGCGCCCCCAAAACCCTCTTTATTTTTTTTATTATTACATTATTTTATTTTTCCAGTGTTCCAAGATTCATTGTTTATGCCCCACACCCAGTGCTCCATGCAATTTGTGCCCTCAGTACCCACCACCAGGCTCTCCCTTCCCCCACCCCTCCCCTCCAAGACCCTCTTTAAATCTGTCTTCCAGTTAAATGAAATCAATATTTAATCAAACATCTACCCAGCATTCCACATAACAACAGTTAGGAAGCCAGAAAACAGGAAGCAAAGCCATAAGGCTGAGCCACTGCTAAGCAGCCATGGTGATTTTTAAGTATGGTTCTTCCGAGGCTCAGGTTTCACAAAAACCCTCTGGAGGCCACCCAGAAAGGTGGGGAATGAGTAAATTTTATGGAGGAATTCTGCCTTCACTCCCCAGTCAGAGCAGTTCAGGTCTTATCTGATGTACACAGTACAGGGCCATTAATATTTCCTGTGATAAGGGCTCCCACTGATGAGCAAAGAAAAAAATTAAAAATCACTGTGCAAGAAAAATAAAATGAGCAAGAAAAGAGGGAGAAAACAGCATGACATCATTATGATCTAAGGTGCAAGGTAAAATAAATATCAGGGGGAAAAAAAAAACAACCTAGAATCTCCAAGAGGACTGAGGGGTACAAACACAAACAGGGGGTCAGAAATAAGATCTCAAGCCCTAATTCTTACCCTTGCTCCAAACCTATCAAAAAAGGTGAAAGTTAAGTTCAAAGCCCTAAATTCAAATTGGTTTTTAACCATTACTTTGATCCCTTTTTAAAAAGTCAACATAAAGGGGGAAAGTATCACTGTAAATAATTTAAATTATATGCACAAAGGTAGAAAAGAAGTTTTAATAACAAAATAAGAGTTTTTGTCAGTATAATTTAGGTTTTTATTGTTTCTTTAATGCTCCCACGACTATGACTCCCTGCCACCATGCAAACGCCAACATATGTAACGTCCATAATGGTGATGCCTTGAGTTAGTTAAAGTAGGCAAAGGCATCAGTGTTCAATGAGTACACCTGTGAGGTGGTGTATGGGGGGGCGGAGTTCTAGTTCACCTAATTGTCCAACTGGGCATTCTATGAACAGTACTTGAAAAGCTGTATCACCAACCATTCACCAATGCGTCAGGAAACAAGCTTATAGCTTTCTCATATTAGAGTGTGCATGGATTCACAACTTTATTTCCTTTTGTATCTAAACAAGGGGCAAAAATCTAATAAAATGGCTGGTCCTACACAGAGGTAGGAAATGCTAGCCTCAAATCATTCTTAGTTATAGGAAGAGAAACAATACATAAATAAATGACCTACAGAGATGAAAGAAGATTTAAAGATCATATATACCCTGCTGCTTACTTGACAGCACCTCCTAAATGTTTTATAAGGAACTCAAATTCAACAAATCCACTGCTAATTCTCTTCCCCCCCCCACCTCAAACCTGCATTCCTTTCTCAAAGGAAAACACAAAATCAAACACTCAATCAAGCAAGCCTTTCATCCTGACCCTGACCAGAGCCTTCACCAAGGACCACCCCACTCATGCACCCAATATGCCTACTTTTCTAACAGTCTTCTATCTAAAGTCCCAGCCACTGCCTAGTCTGCCTTTAAGATTTCACTGGGTTCATAGAGGCAGATTCTTAAGTGGTCTTCCAATATCCAGCTTCTCTCTCCTTCCCTCTCCCCGCCCCCAACCCCGCACCACCATGCCATCTCTGCAGCCCTCAGAAATGCAACATCACACTGGCGCCCTGATGATCTTGGTTAAAAGCAAATCTAACCAGAGCACGCCCCAACTTAAAACTCTTTGATTGCTCTCCTTACCTATAAAATGGTTCATATTCTTCAGCTTTTTCTGGCATCCCTTTCCAAGCAGGGCTCCATCTCCCCAACCTGACCACAGCTTCACTCCAGCAATACCTTACTGTCCGTGGCTCCTGGCCAGGCAAATCTCCTTTATACCTCTGAGCATTCACTCTTGCTGGTGTTGCCTCTACATATAATGCTTTTCCTCCTTGTCCCATCTGACCGCGGCCAGGTAAGTGACCTCAATTTTATCTTCTGTGAAACTGAAATAGCAATACTGACTTCTAAAACTGTATTGTAAGCACTAAATAATGCACACAATGGACATGGCAATGCATCTGTTATGCCAATAAGTTGACTTCCCTTGTCTAACAATACCTGGTGCATAGTGGGAACTCAAAAGCTTTATACATTCATGATTACATGCATGAATGGGAAGTAAAGAAAACAGAAACAGGTGTCCAAGGAAATGATCCCAACTGGCATTTACATTCATTCCAGTAAATCAACTGCATATAGGTTTACATATTATATAAACTACTAAACTGAAAGGAAAACTCCCCAAAAAACACTTAAAGCAAAGGAGGAGCACTAATTTTTGTAAAGATCAACTAATGTGTTTGTGAAGTTTCAGAACAGTAATTACACAAATTATATGAATAAAATTTATTCAGAAACTGATCTATTATGTAAAAATATATTTCTACCCTTTTAAATTTTTCTAAGTCACTAAAAAAAGAAAACCGGATTGCCCAACTCTCACTAGCTCGCCACCTATGTCCCAAGGGACCAGATCTGGATAAGAGAATTAAGATTTGCTGAATGCCAATGAATTGCTCAGTGGCTTGCCAAGCAGCCAAGCAGCTTTGGATCTAGTTCTCAGCATCCAAAATGTAAACAGGAGTAAGAGGTATCAGGAACTGAGAGACCCTTACCGAAAGCAGTACAGGTAATCCTGATCTAAGATACCCAGAGAGATCTCTAAAGAGAGATCTGATCTTATAATGAATGGTATGAAAAGATAACAATCAACATCTGGTCAACTCCTCTAGAATGAACCTCATCTCAAATCTATTTATTTCCATTGATCCTGCTCGTTCTGCACAGGCACTTTATAAGTTATCACAGTACAATGATTTCAAACCAACCAAAAAAATTCTAATCAAACCTTGCACAATTTATGTATGAGGGAGAGAAATATGATGTTCATGAAGTTTCTAGTGAAAATTTATGTTGCCTGATTTTGCTTCATGACATTCTTGCTGCTTTAAATATATTAACCCTAAAAACATTATAGGAGCGCCTGGGTGGCTCAGTCATTAAGCATCTGCCTTTGGCTCAGGTCATGATCCCCAGAGTCACCATCTGGCTCCCCACTGGGCAGGAAGCCTGCTTCCCCCTCTCTCACTCCCCCTGCTTGTGTTTCCTCTCTAGCTGCGTTTCTTTCTGTCAAATAAATAAATGAAATCTTTTTTAAAAAATTTAAAGCTACATTCAGATTTCCCAAAATCTATCTTAATTTTTTTTTTTTTCTATTTGAGAGAATGCCAGAGACAGAGCATGAGGAGTGGGGAGGCGCAGATCCCCCTCTGAGCAGGAAGCCCTGAGGCAGGGCTCCAACCCAGGATTAGGGAATCCTGGCCTGAGTGCAAGGCAGACACTTAACCAACAGAGCCAACATCCAGGAACCTCCCCAAAATCTATCTTTTAAAAGTTTTGTTATCATAAAGAAAATTATATAGATTCAAACTGAATTAAAATTTATCAAATGGATCATTCACCTTTGAAATACAGCCAACTCTGGATTTTTCCAAACCAAAGAATATATAGAGAAGTACAAAATGTACTTTTAAGTACATTCTCTAAAATAAATTCGAATATCTGTGAAATAATTTGGCTCTAACTAAATAGTGAGGCTTTAAAAATCTGCATGAGCAAGTTAAGCAATAAGACAGAAATAGGTCAGAATCCAGGTAAGAAATCCAACCCCAAATACGGTTAAGTCAGACTGAGAAAAATGACCCTAAAAACTAATTTTTTTTTAAAAGCCACATTTATATAATCATAAATTGACTGTTGAAAGAAAAAGATGAAAGGATTCAAAAAATATTTTACTCTATATAGATAATTCAGGCAATTAACAGCTCTTTGGCCATTCCTTAGTAAATATCTTGAACTAGATTGTACCCAAATTTAGTACAGTAAAAAAAGTTAGTGATCCAATAATCATAATAACTTATCATTCATTTAGCTAAGTTTATTCTAAAACAACATGGACCTTGTGGTTCCAAATTAGATATATACAAAACCATTCAAATGAATGACTTCAAAGATATAAAAAAATAAATATTGTCCAGGAACTATTTACATGCAGGTATATTTGCAATTCTTATTTCTCTTATGTGTCATGGAAAAGATACAGTTAGCCAGTGAGTTATCTTTGAGAAAGACTGGGAAACCTCATTTTAGACTACTTCTTTCCATAATAGCAGTCAACTGGTAGACCCCTTATGTTTCAATTAGATGAGGATTAGGACCAGAAAAAGGGTAGAGCCCATGAGGTAGTTATCCCCAGCTCTGAATCTATTCTCTCAATTTTTACGCAGTTCACAATATCTGTTATGGCTTTGTCTTCCTACATTGACATCATTAAGGTAAAATTTTAAGACTTTGCATTGATCTGAATTATACTGACTATGAGATTTAAAAATGTATAATTTATTTATATAACAAATAAAAATATAAATATACACAATAATATAAATATACACAAGAGTATAAAATATACCTAATATTTTTATATAGAAACAGAAACTTCAATTATCTATCAGAGATCAGTCAATGCTTTCTCTTTAAATTCTTAGCAAAACGGTCATACCCAAGAGCTACATATATAATTGACTGCTGGATCTTTGCAGACTGTGACTGGCAGGGTGGTCCCAAGGTCAAGTAAAAAGACAAAACACTGGTATGGAAGATACCATTTATAAACACGAAGAATTACTGCTGTGGGCATACACATTTTCATTCTTCAATAAATAAGAGACAGTATTTAATGATACATTTTACATGGCTGAAACCTGCACCTCTAAGTCTCAGGCATCAGATTTCACTACACTACATCCAGAGTGGAGGTCTCTAGTTCCCATAACCACGGGTCAACGATACGTACTACCCTAGAAACCATTTGAAATCTAATACTGGAACTACTTCAGCTTTCCTACCATTACACTGGGGTCCAAGGGAAAAATTCCAAGGGAATTTTCTGACAGTAAAAGAGCAAGTCCTTAAAGTGGGCTTTCTGCATCCCATCAAACATGTAAGTATACAACAACAAAACTCTATCTTAATGTTAAACATTTTAACAAAATGTTTTCCTTCCATGGTTTCCAAGGAGAACTATTAACAAAGTGCAAACTTCAACACTATATATTTCTTAACTTTACTTGTAACTGTTATGATGACTAAACTCTGTGGTTTTGATAGAAAACAGTCCTGGAGTTATACTGTGATAGAGTTCAGGCACCCAATTTTATAACGCAAACCACCATTCTCCCAGGGTCTGTATATGTAATAGCCTTTACACTTTTCATCATTTGAAATAATTAAAGTCCACAACTGGAAAGACATGTTAATTTGTCCTATCTGGAGTCAACATCATTAAAAGCAATTGATTGAAAAACTTCAGACATCACTGGGTCAACTTACAAAAGAGATTCAAGAAACGGCCAAATGAGCAAAGATAAAGGGAATTATTCATTGATGCTTGTTCAATCATCATTTACATCACCACACCAGCATATCAAGATAAGAAAAAAAACTCTTAGTGAAGGAAAGTTAGTTCCACATAAAAGTATCCTTTATATGGGGAAGAACCTAAACCAAAGTTTCCATCTGAAGTAATACAAGAATTGGTTTATTGTACTATTTCCTAAGTTCAAAAGAGGAAGTGAGAATGAAAGCACTGTATGAATTTAACAAACTTACCAGCTCATCATAATCCTCCCATGTTCTCTTGGAAAGGACCTTGAAACCTTACTCAATTTTGATAAGTCAGTCTTGTTTGGGGGTTTTTTTGTTTGTTTTGTTTTGATTTAATAAATGAAGAGTATAAAGAGAGGACATTGAGCAGTTAAAATACTGGTTTTAAATTTTTATTATTTATGGAGAGAGAGCACACAAGCAGGGGGAGAGGCAAAAAGAGAAAGGAGCAGCCGACCCCGCTGAGCAGGGGGCCTGATGTGCGGCTCAATCCCAGGACCCCTGGACCACGACCAGAGCCGACTGCGGACGCCCAACTAAATGAACTACCGAGACGCCCCAAAATACTGTTTTAAAAAAAATTATCTGGACTCTGCCAAGCCAGTTTGATTGCCGAGATCTGTAAAATCAGTTTTGCGGTGGAGCTGTTAGCACGGATATATTATTCACAAAATACTGTACAACACGGTCATTTTTTTTAAATACTACTGAATGATTTTTTTTTCTTTCCTGTATTTCTGACAAATGTTAAGAGCAGAAAAGGCCAATATTAGGTAATCAAGTTCTTAATCCCAGGGCAAACTCGGTCCACGAGTTACTTAAGAAAAGCAACTCTCTGTTTAATCTTTTGCTTGGGGCCGGGGGCGGGGGGGGGAGGGTGCCTACAGGAACAGTTCTTTTCAGTAAAATTGGGTTGAGCAACTGGAAAAAGCCATGCCCACTCGTATATGAAAATAATACAGAAAAAGGCAGGGAAAAGAGAGGAGGGAAGGAGAAGGGAGGAGTTAGAAAGGGGAAGGGAGGAGAAGGGAGGGAAAGGAAGAGGAGAGGAAAGAAGGAAGGAAAGAAGGGGAAAAAAGGCAGCTGCAATGGAAAGAAAAAGAAAGACGTGGATAAACCGCGTTCGTCTCACTTGACCGCTAAGAGCTTTTCCTGCTCTGGTTCTAATTTTAGCGGTTCTTTGGATTTTACACATTCACTCACAAAAAGGGAGTGCACACAAATCCGGCCACGTCACCGGCTGCTGCGCCCCACCGGCAGCTTCGGAGCAGGTTCCGGCGGGCACTGGACGGGAAGAAGCCGGCGACACAGGAAAGGGAGGGAAGGGGGCAACTAAAGGAGAAACAGGAAAGGTATAACAGATTTCTCGACGGCATATTTCATTCACTCCTAAACTTTTTTGGCTTTCGGATAAATTCTAGAACTCCCTTGACACAGCTTACAAAGTTGGCATGTGCGCGCTGAGTTGGGGACGCATAGCCCTACCTGTGCCATGGCGACTGCTCAGGTCAGGAGAAGGTGATGCAAAACTACAAGACAAGAGAGACACTACGGCTTTAGCTAGCCACAGACCGGTCCTCCCCGAAGCTCCCCTCTCCGGACGCAATTCCCACCCCCCACCCCCGGCTAGGCGAGCACTCACCCAAGGGTGACAGAGGGACCTAAGCACCCCGAACCTTCCAGGGAGCGGCGGAGGGTAAGGAGGCGAGCAGAGACGGCTCCAGGCAGCAGGTCTCGGCTCACTCCAAGCAACG
>PITA01006919.1:27461-56417 GCA_004023965.1 Spilogale gracilis | reverse complement strand
GCAGCTAGAAGGGCGTGGGGTCTCTGTCCAGGACCTGGTTTTAGGGCGCTGGGGCTTCTCCCTCCGTGGCTGCAGGAACGTGGCCTCACAGAGCTGCTCCGACATAACGTGGAGTAGCCAACTCTTTGCAAGGCGAGACAGTCACCGTGGCCAAGGACAGTGCGTCTTTGACCTCCCTTACAGAAAACAAAGAGGAAAGCTTTGAGAGTGTTTCTAAGTAAACAAAGTGCCAGTGGTTACTTCTTAGAGGGCCCTCTCTGAAATATATAGAGCCCTTCCTTAGTTTATGTAGGGAATTTCAAAACATCTATCTGGGTTAATTCCTATTTTATAAAGTAGCTTAGAACTTCAATGAAACTTAAATTTGAGGTCTACTCAGATTTACTCATATATTAAGCATGAGTATGAAATATGTAAGTATATGAGACAGAGACAGACAGTGAGAGACAGACTGACTCTAGGATATTGTACTAGGCTGATACACAAAAAGCAAAGATAGCCTCCTGGTGTGGGGGAGGAGAGGCACCAGGGCAGGGGCAACCAGGCAAGAGCAGAAGCTTGCAACACTAGACAAGATCACATACTCTCCGATGAGAAGAGCAGTGCTGTGGAGATTTCAGGATAAGAGATGAGAATCTAGCCTGCTTTGGGGAATAAAGAAGTCTTGTCAAATTAAATGGAGAACTAATGTGATTTTTGGTATAGAACATTTCATTTGCTTTCACATGTGAGCCACGAGCTTAATCAGGCCCTGACAAAGTCACAGCAGAATGGCTGTTTACTGGAAAAGGCAGCAAAATTGAAAAGTATGTGGAGCTTGCATCATGCACATACCCTCCTCTTTTAGTTTGCCTTCCTTCTCTGGGAGCCTCTCCTCAAGCAGCCCAACACCCCTGTATGGCCACCAGCTCTTCTCAGCATTCCTGACAGGCCCATGCACCTAAAGGCAGCCTTTTCTCCGGATCTTTCTTTCCTCACTTATGCTCTATGCTTTCTTTCTGCCTTTCACCAAGAGCAGCTCCTATAACCCGCCTAGAGCATTCTTTTTCCCATACACATCTACCTGAACTCCATTTATTCATTGCCTCTCTCACTTCCTACTCTCAGAGTAATGAAATGACATCAAACCTAACAATCTTATTGATTCTGTAGGGAAATGCCCATCATGGGTTAATGACTTGCTCTGTGCCCTGCAGCTAAGTACTGATAGAACTAATGAATGATCAGATCCAGTGCCTTGATATATCCCAGTTGGTATTTCTTTCACTTCCACCTACATCAGATTATTCAAACCCTACTCTGGACCAGACACAGTTCTAGTACTAAAGAAATAAACAAAGTAGGTCAGAAATTCTGGTGGAGGAGAATAAATAGACAGGCAATAAATAAATAGTATGTACACTATGATCTGTGCTATAAAGAAAATAAAGCAGGGCTAGGGACTAGGGGTGTGGAGAACATTATTTTGCAAAGGTGGTCTGAAGGCATTTGTCGAGGAGAAATCTGAATTATTACAATTTAATTGTTTTTGACAACTATTTACTGGGCACCCCAAAACCAAAATAGGAGACAAACTGTACATCATAAAAGAAATGCAATCAAAATGCAACTGGTTTCAGAGGAGGGACCACTAATATTTTGTCAGAGGATTCTAAAAATTGATACAACTTTTGCATTAGGCTTTGAGGGAGGATATTTTATCAGGAGATGAAGAAAAGAAAAGATCATCCCTGGTTAGGTAAACAGCAAAAACAAAAGAAGAAAAGTGCTCTTTTGTGCATGGAGTGAAAAGTGCATAAACATAAACTGCCACTTAGATGCTGTTTTGAATGGTATTCAACTGATGGATTTTAACAACAAATATCTATTATCCATTTCCAAAAGTCCCTGATCAGTGTCCAAAAGCCATCCCCAGAATCTCCACCAGACCCTCCAATTAATTCATCCATCCTCTTAATTAAGCTTCCCCTTCATACATTTAAAATTAAAATCCTTCTCACTTGGTGTGTTGTCTTTATATTGTGTTAAATTTGAGTATTGCCTAATAATTTGGGGTTGATTTTGGGTACGAATAATGGATTTCAGCTATTTTCTGATGAGATATGCAAGTAGCAATCCTACCTAAAATTTTCCTTTCATTGAGGAAAAATACCAAATGTCAAATAATGGATTTACAAACAAACTTTTGAAACTCAATTTATTTGTAAACTCAGGATTTTCCCATTTTCACTCTTGCACTGCTTCTAAACAAGGCACTAGGCTTCTTTGTGTTTCAACTTCTATCTACATCTTCCAACTCTAATATTTTGATCAAATACCGACTGACCTGTTTCCCTTAAACATAATGATTGAAAAAGGGAGAGAGAGAAATGGGTAATGGGCTTTGCATAAGTAAGCACAAGAAAACTTTTCCCTAATTTTAGAAGAGTGGGAGTCTTGTGTTTTAAAAGATTATAAAATTTTCAACTACTCTAATTTTAAAACTGATTTTGTTTACGGAGGCCTGGGTGGCTCAGTTGGTTAAGAATCAGACTCTTGATTTTGGCCTCAGTCATGATCTTAGTGTGATGAGATCAAGCCCTGCATCAGGCTCCACGGTCAGTGCAGAGTCTGCTTAAGATTCTCTCTCTCTCTCTCTCTCTCTCTCTCTCTCTCTCTCTTTCTCTCCCTCTGCCCCTGCCCCTGCTCACATACACAGGCGCTCTTTCATACTCTGTCTCTCAATAAAATCTTTAAAAAATAAATAAATAAAATTGGTTTTGTTTAATAAATATAGTTGCTAGAAATTGTAATAACTTAAAGAAGAGAGAAGACAAGAACATGAATTGCAATAAACAGAGGAATGAGAGAATGTCTGAGGAGAAAGAGAGGGGATAGACACCAAGGGAAAATAGGAATGCACTAGCCTCTCACACTAGAATTGGAGAGAGCACATCTGCTGAGGTCAGGGAGAACTGGGTTCAAATCCCCACTGTGCTGAGCTCCAGGTGTGTGATCCTAGGTTTCCCTGCCTAAAGTGGTGGTTAGGATTAAATGAGTTAACAATTGGTTAGATTGGTTTCATTCCTCCATGGTTCTTCCTCCTTCCAAAAACTTTATGATTCTCAGCTCCTATTCTGATGATTCAACCCCCTACTCTCACAATGAAAAAATTAATCTCCTGTAGTCCCACTGTTCTATGGTCTGTTCTATCACCAGCAGATTCACGCCTGGCAGCCCCCAACTTTTGGGAGCCAACCTGATGATTCCTGGTACCATTTCCCATCTGCCTCCTCTTCTCCCTCATCCAGAGTCTTCCATCATTGGCCCCTATTGAGACACAGCTAAACTAGACTCTGCTCCATATGCACTCCCCCCACAGTCCCCATCAGATAGGGCCAAGGAAGCCAGAAGCACTACTTAGAATTTAATTCAAGCCACTTACCTGGCCTCAGCTCATCCAGCCATGAGCATCTTGGGATGAAAAGAGGAGGTGCATCTCTGCAGATTTTGCCCTGTTTCTCCCATCACTTCAATATCCCAGCAGTGATTCTGGGATGCAGCCAGCATTCTGATGGCTCCCTATCCTTGCCCTTTAGATTCAAAGTGATTGTAGTGTCCTTAGGGAAAATAGGTCCAGATTGACTTTCAGAACCTTGTCCCAAGCCAACAGTGCTAAATTATTAGAAGATCGTTTAATCTCCCCTTATTGAGATTCATGTGCACACCAGAAATTAAAAGCAGAGACTCCCTAGGAGATGTTTAGCTTTAGCTGTCCTTCCACTGTTTTCATTCAAAACGATATTTCTATTTATCCAGTAAAATGTAAATCAATTTCCTTAGCAGGAGACTGAAATGTGGGTCTTAGATAAATAATTAGGGAAAGAAGATTCTCGTAGGAATCTTTCAGACAGAATGTTTTAAGCTTGACTGAAATCTTCAGAGCCATTAGCAATAACAAACAGTAAAAATACCCATCCTACTTATAAAAGCACAAGCATCCTGACTCTCTTTTTCTCTTTTACTGCTGAATCTCCTGCCCCTACATGGTACCCAGCACTTAGTAGCTGCACATTGAATGTTTGGAAAGACTGAGTGAATGGATGAATGAATCCATTGTGGTGTGCTGTGGGGTTTTTATGTTTAACAATGGTTGCTATTAACTGCAAACCATTGATATTCAGAATGATGAGGAAGATTGAAAAAAAAAGTTAAAAGGAAACCGTGGAAGAGAATTTTGCCAGAGAAATAGATAGTATCCTTAGACAAGGATTCTGAATCCTGGAGAAGACTCGTCCCTGGATGGATAAAGTTTTGTTGTGACTTTACTAGCATATGACCTTGGACAATGATTTCATTTTTCCTAATATGGGGTGGTGGTAAGGATTAGATGAGCTCACTCACTTAATGCCTAAAAATAAACAGGAAGACTGGTTTTAATTTCTCATCCTTCATTCTCCTTCCAAAAAAACCTCTCACCACTAAACCCCACCCCTTATCTTCCATGCTGATGATTCAGTCCCCACCCATCCCACTCAAAAACCAAAATTAAGTCCCCATGAATCCTTGCCCCACTGCTGTAGGATTTTCCAATTTATCAGCACTCACCACCAGTCCCAGCCCACTCCCACTCTCTCCTGGGGTCAGTTTATGGTCTTCTCAACATTGGTTTATTTATCTGGGGCTTTTCTTCACTCATTCAACAAATTTATTGTGTCAGACCCTGGCATATTAACAGAATATACGGTGATTTTAAAAAAAAGATACATAGGATCTTTCCAGTTAGAGCACTCCATCTGACAATTTAAATGAGAGTACGCAGTAGAATTCTGCTAACATTTGAGTAGAGGCAGGAGCATAGGAAGTAGGCTTATACAAGGAAAGCATTTGCAGGGTGGATATATGCCCAGCCTGGCAGTCAGCCTAAAAGGGATCAAAGCATGTGATGGATGGAACTTTAATATTCCTGTTTTTTTCTCCTTTATGCAATCTTTCTACTTGGATGAGATGAGAATGAACATCGGGGGAAGAACCACTGCAGAAGGATTTTGCCTGAGCAAGGGGAGGGAGAGGACCCACCCTCTGAAGGGTGCTGTACTAATTGCCCTCACACCCCAGACTCAGCCATTCTCCTCTAAACTCTTCCAATCTAATTCCCATTCCCTGGCTGCTTCCTCCTGTCCTCCATTCTCACACCATCCCAGCCACGTCTCCTATTACTCTTGGACATTATGCGAATCTCTCATTCCTGTCTTTTCACCTAGCCTACCAACCTTCCTCCTGCTTCCACTGTCTTCTCTGTCCCGCCCCCAAGCCAGCACCACAGACAGCCAGTAGTGACAATGGGCTACCGTCCTGTCATTATTCCCACTCTTTTCTGTCCAGTCTACTGTCTCCACATGACCCACGACCTGACCACCATCACCGGCCCCACATATGGGCTGCTGAGTGCCACTGGATACAATCAATCATACCAGAGATTGGCCCTACAACAAATTTGGGTTATCAGTCTCAGCATTTCTTAGCAACCACTTAATATGCCCTTCCTCAGCTCTTTCTCCACTCCGTATGATACTGATTTTAGTTTTTCGCTGTTCTCCTTAAGATCCTAGCCTTCCCATTTCTCCCAGCAGATGGCTTTAATTCCTGCGCAACAGACCTACTTGCCCTGAATTCTTATTCTTCTACAAATGCATCCTGTCCATGCCCATTCTTACTTTCCTTCTTACTCAGAGACTGAAGATCCTCTTCCTCCCTGAGGTTTAAGGTTCATTCTCCAGGATTATGGTCTTACTCGTACCTATTTTTTTTTTAAGATTTTACTTATCCATTTGACAGAGAGAGCAAGCCAAAGCATGGGGAGCAACAGAGGGAAAGGGAAAAGCAGGCTCCCCGCTGACCAGGGGGTCTGATGTGTGGCTGGATCCCAGGACCCTGGGATCATGACCTGAGCTGAAGGCAGATGCTTAACCTGACTGAACCACTCAGGTGCCCCTTTTCCTCCTCTCAGGCCAAATTAACAAAGCTGTTTAAATCAAGACTCTCTTAGTTTCAAGTGACAGAAACCCAGCTCAAGCTAGCTTTGGTAAAAAGAGGGATTTTTTAAAGGTGTCTAGCAAGATCTTTAACTGTAAAAAATAAGAAAACCATTCTAACTATCATAAGCAAAGAATTATTAAAGGATTTTAGGTTCCTTGGCACTATGTGTGGCAAGACTGGGAAATCATCCTTGGTGTATGCACGGGCTGGCCAATGCCCAAATCACACTGCCAACTTTCCCAGTGAAGACGCCAACACTGGCAAACTAACGTTGTGCATAAAATAAATCTGCCAGAACCTCGGCCTGATTGCCTCTGAAAGCTGCGATCTCTCCGCGCTACTCTGCCAAGATCTCAGAAGGTGGATTCCGTGGAACGTTTGTGTCCTTACCTCGCTGAAGTGGTCACAGCACGGTCACACCATGCACACCACTGGAGTGCTGGGCACCATCCATGCCTCCATACAAGGCTGGTGCTCCACTGTGGATGAAGAGCCTGGAACTCTTGCTCGAATTGGTCAAGGAGAAGCATTTGCCAAGTTGTGGAAAACAGCAGAGGTGAGAGTTGCATTCGGAGGCCTGTGTCTGACTGAAATTCCTAACAGTTTCTGAAAACTGGTGAACAGCACCTCCAAGGACAGGGCTGCAGAACAAGACAGTGGACTTTCTGAGGACTGTGGCAGCTTCCTGACAAGCTCTTGAGAACCCCTACTGTTTTTGGCACTTCAGACCGCAGTATTCAGTGGTGGCGCCCCTGATCTGCACCGCTGTCCTGCTAGCAGTTGGGGAAGCCACTAATACCCTATATTAAGCTCTTCATAACTGTGCTAAACAGAGTGGCCTTTCTTTCCTTAACTGAACCCAGATGGATTCAACTGAATTGGAGCCTTGACTAAAACAAGCATGTCACTACATCAGTTCGGCAGTCGCGATAAAATAACATACAGGAGATGCCATCAGCAAAACATACGAGGAGACATCAGTTGGGGAGACGTCCATGGTGGTGGCTTCTCAAAGGTCTCCAGGCCTCCTGAGAGACATACCTGGGTTCGCGGTGATGGCATTTTGCCTATTTAGGGCCGGGTCCTGCCGGATGGATGCCACTATATCACTGTGACACCACAGCACGTTATCTTTCCCTTTCACAAACCGCATGGATCCACCCTCTAAGCTGGGGATGATTCCTTTTTTCTGCCACTGTCACGAGCCTGCTACTCTGTCCACAATCTTCACATGAGATACATGGTCGCTCTGCAACTGTTACACAATGTTTAGGAGCCAAGGAAGGGAACTGAGTATGGTAGGCTCAATCTTTCTAACTCAAGCTTCACCTTGCTTTTGAATGACACTTATGATGAATTGCTTTAGTTCTCCACTTTCATTTTGAAACAAAGGAAAAATAATTGTTAAAAATATGTTTGAGTGGGGGCACCTGGGTGGCTCAGTTAAGCAGTCCAACTCTTGGTTTCAACTCAGGTCAGAATCTCAGCTCCTTCTGCAGCTAGTTTTGGGCACCGAACCTCCTTAAGATTCTCCTTTTCCCTCTCTCTCTGCTCCTCCTGCCTCTAAAAAATATGTTTGAGTGGATTAGCCGCTCAGTATTCACACAGTAACATGGAAAGGGAGAGTTCAAAATTCTAGTATCATTTAATGTGGTTTTAAAGATTCAGAATGGGAACTGAGGATCATCAGGACACATTTTCCTTTACATTCAAATTTCTTTCTTTCAAAGAAAGAAACAGTCTACCAAATAGGGACAGAGAATCTAATTCCAATTTTCTACATAATCAGTTAGGGTTATAATTTGATTTAATAAAAAAAAAAAACTCTATACAGAAAAGTTCTAAACTTTTTAAAAACATTTTACTTGTTTTAAAATTCAGTGTGTGGAAACGACTAAAATGGTCATCAAAATGAGAATAGATAAATGAATTGAATATTCATTTAATGGATGATACTCAACTATAGAAAAGAACACAACATGGAGTGATCTCAAAAACCTGTTGAACAAAAGAAATGACACAAAAAGATACATTCTATCTGATTTCATTTACATGAAGTTCAGGAACATGAAAACTAAGCTATAGCAATGGAAATCAAGAGCAGTTTTTTTAGGTGTGAAGCTGACTGAAAGAAGGAACAGGAGAACTTGCTGGGGGTGAGGGAAATGTTCTTTACCTTTATTTGGGTGACACCTACATGGGTGTATATGTTATCAAAACTCATAATATAGGATTTGCTTATGTTCATGTCACTGTATGTAAATTTTACCTCGTTCTAAAAAACATAGCATTAAAAAATAGCACATAATACCAAAATCTAATTATGTTTCCCCATTAGAAGGGATTCTCTTTTAGAAGTTGTACACAGGGGATTCACAACACCACACTGAAAAAGCCTTCACGTGACGCAAGTGAAATGAAGTAAATATTCCCAAATTTCCAAAAAAAACTTTGAGGAAAATAAAATAAATACCCGCTGATTCTTAGCACAAGCCTGTTCCTCTCTCAAGATGGATTTGGGTAGAAAAGCATTCACTTCCCCTACATCTGAGACTGCCCTGTTCAGCACAGACAGCAGACACGGGAAGGGGACCCTGCACACAGCAGAAAGGCTCCGGGAGCAGAGCCCAGCAAACAAGCACAGAGCAGACGCGGGAAGGGGACCCCGCACACAGTAGGCGCGGGAAGGGGACCCTGCACACAGCAGAAAGGCGCGGGGAGCAGAGCCCAGCAAACAAGTCAGTCGTTGGCTCTGGGCAGGAGTCGCGCACTCCATGCCTGACTCAGCGTCCAGGAATCCCACACGTGCGGAGGAGGAGGAGTTCTGGCACAGAAAGGAGGCTAAAAGGGAAAAAACACATTGACAAAGCCTTCACAGTTGTGAACTGGCGCTGCAGAGGGGCACGTGGGAGTTGCCCCTGGAACCAAAAAGGAACATTTGACACACTTGGCCCAGCACGCCACAAAAGAGGAAAGCTATTGGGAACAAATGCATGGTGCTCCCATCAGCGACGGGGAAGGCAGAAAAGACAAGAACTGTAGGCTCAGTGAGGCAGAAGGTATCCTGGCGTGGGGTGCGGGCTGGGGGTGGATAATTTGGTATAGAATTCCAGCCCAATTAAATACAGACACCAGATTCCTTACCTGGTCTCCCAGGATCCGCTTTCGCCTTGTTGCTCAATACCTCACCCTTACCTTGGGATGAGATTCAGACTCAGGGAACGTGGTTTGTAGGATCTTTCTTATTTTTCCCTAACACAGGTATCACAAATGCCCCTCACTTTCTTAGGAAAATACAGCTTTCCCTGTAGTCCCCCACCTCCAGCACATCTGTGTTTCCCGAAAGGGGTAACTCCAATGTCCTTGCTTTGGGAAGTCTTTCCTGACCAAGGATCCAGGTCTGGGTCAGGTGCTTTACTCTGGGCTCCCTAGCACCAAGCCCCTTCCGCTATGGGAAAGCCTGCCTCTGTATTGTGGCTGCCTGTTGGTTTTCTTTTCAATTGTGAAATATCTCATACTATAGAAAAGTGTAAAATGATACATTGGTACCAATTAAAACCTTGTTACAGGGGCACCTGGGGGGCTCAGTCAGTCAGTTAGCGTCTGCCTTCAGGGCCACTTTCTTCTCTCTGCTGAGCAGGAAGCCTGCTTTTCTGCTTGCCACTCCCCCTGCTTGTGCTCTCCTTCTCTCTGCCAAATAAGTAAAATCTCAAAATAAAATAAAATAAAACCTTGGTACAATGAATACCTTGTTAATTATACATATTTTAAAATAAATAGTTACACAGAATAGTACTACCATTGGTACCCCCTGCTTGTATATCTTAGTTATTTATGTTTTTCTTTAAAGATTTTATTTATTTATTTGAGAGAGAGAGAGAATGAGGGGGAGAGGGAGGGGCTGAGGGGGAAGCCGACTCCCCACTGAGCTAGGGAGTCCCACGTGGAGCCCAATCCCAGGACCCCGGGATAATGACTCCAGTCAAAGGCAGAGGCTTAACCAACTGAGCCACCCAGGTGCCCCAGTTATTTATGTTTCTAATAAAAAACAATAGATAGCATGTTTAGTATTTCTTGGTGTGTTTCAAATTTAACATAGTAGTATATGACAGATACTCTAACAATTCTTTCACTGTACCTTGTGTTTTGATATCATATTCACGACGAAATTAAGACATCAAAGAACAAATCACAGAAGAAAAACTAACCCATTTGGCCACGTGAAAATTAAAAACTCTGAACAATAAAGTATTACATAAATGAAGTTAAAAAATAAGCTGCTGGGGCACCTGGGTGGCTCAGTTGGTTAAGCGACTGCCTTCAGCTCAGGTCATGGTCCTGGAGACCTGGGATCGAGCCCCACATCGGGCTTCCTGTTCGGCGGGAAGCCTGCTTCTCCCTCTCTCAGTCCCTCTGCTTGTGTCCCCTCTCCAGCTGTGTTTCTCTCTGTCAAATAAATAAATAAAATCTTAAAAAAAAAAAAAAGTTTAAAAAAAAAAGTAAGCTGCTGACTATAATTTCCCCTTTTAAAAATGTAAAAAAAATTACTCTTTCAAAGATATTTGTTCTCATAATTCTAAATCAAGTTTTTTAATATTCTTAAAATTTAGGTCTCTTCCCTTACTTGCTCATACTATTAAGTTCCATTCTTCTGAAGTAGATTTTTTTCAACTCTCTTTTTTTTGCCCTCTGAATTAACCTCCATGCTTTTTAAACATGTACTACTTTTAGGATAGTACCTATTGACTCCATACCATTGAAGACAATTAGCATTATTATAGAATTATAATTCATAGAAGAGCCATGTTAATGTCCCAATTTCACTTTCTTTCATCTTTGTTTTCCCTATTGTCTCCACTACCCTCATTCATTTTATTGTCTGTGTGCCTTTAAGTGAGCTCTAAACTCTCCCCCCAAAGAGGAGTTTCTTTACTATTTTGTACATTCAAATTCAACAGGAAACACACGCACCTACACATATGTAAGTTGGTACGTATGTGTTTTCCCCTGGATGTATTTTCCTGACCACCCTTCTGAAACACACTCTCCCTGTCTGGTCCAGTTGTGCCATGTCTGCTGCCCGCTCTCAGCCTGAGACTCCTCCTCACTGTCATCTTAGACATAGGAAGACCAACTCCTCCTCATTTGCCAGAGAATGGCCCAGGTTTAGAGCTAAAGGTCCCACATCTGGCAAACCACCCTCCACCGGGCCCAGACAAATTGGAACAATTGGTCAACCTACCTAGACACCCCTTTGCCTTATTCCTGGTTCAGGTCTTGTTCCCTGGATCCTATGCTCTCCTTGGTTTCTTTCCTTATTTTGTGCAACCCATTCTCCAGTGTTTTCCTGAAAAGGATGTAATTTTTTTTTCTTCTTAAATTCAGTTTAGGTAACATATACTGCATTATTTCAGAGTTTCAGAGGTAGAATTTAGAGATTCATGAGTTGAATGTAACACCCAGTGCTCATTCCATCAAGTGCCCTTCTTAATGTCTATCATCCAATTACCTCATCCTCCCACCCATCTCCCCTCCAGCAACCCTGTTTGTTTCCTAAAGTTAAGAGTCTCTTATGGTTAGCCTCCTCTGTTTTCATCTTATTTTATTTTTCCTTCCCTTCCTCTATGTTCACTATTTTGTTTCTTAAAGTTCACATAAGTGAAATCATATAGTATTTGTTTTTGTCTGACTGACTTATTTCACTTAGCATAATATCATCTAGTTCCATCCACATCATTGCGAATGGCAAGATTTTGTTTTTTGATTGCTGAGTAATATTCCATTATATATATATATATATATATATATATATATATATATATATATATATATATGTATAACACCTTTTCTTTATTCACTCATCTGTTGATGGACATCTGGGCTCTTTCCATATTTTGGCTGTTGTGGGCACTGCTGCCATAAAGATTGGGGTGCATGTGCCCCTTTGAATCACTATGTTTGTACCCTTTGGATAAAGACCAAGTACTCCAATTACTAGGTTATAGGGTAATTCTATTTTTAACTTTTTGAGAAACCTCCACGTTGTTTTCCAGAGTAGCTGCACCTGCTTGCATTCCCACCAACAATGTAGGAGGGTTCCCCTTTCTCCGCATGCTCGCCAGCATCTGTCACTTCCTGACTTGTTAATTTTTGCCATTCTGACCAGTGTGAGGTAGTTTTGGTTTGTATTTCCCTGATGTCGGGTGATGCTGAGCATTTTATTTTTTCATGCATCTGTTAGCCATTTGTATGTCTTCTTTGGAGAAATGTCTGTTCATGCCTTCTGCCCATTTCTTGACTGGATTTTTTGGTTTTTGGGGTGTTGAGTTTCATAAGTTCTTTATAGATTTCAGATACAGCACTTTCTCTGATAAATCATTTGTAAATATCTTAAGGAGGTAAAAAGTCTTCCAACTTGCATGATTATGCCACTGAGTTTTCTATGGGGTAGGTGAGATGTCTCGTGCTTTTTTTTTTTTTTTTTAAGATTTTACTTATTTATTTGACAGAGAGAAACACAGCTAGAGAGGGAACACAAGCAGGGGGAGTGAGAGAGGGAGAAGCAGGCTTCCCGCCGAGCAGGGAGCCCAATATGGGGCTCAATCCCAGGACTCCAAGATCATGACCTAAGCCGAAGGCAGACGCTTAATGACTGAGCCACCCAGGCACACCATCGTGCTTTTCTGATTCTGGATCTTTTGTGTGTTTTCAATCTCTTAGAATTTGGAGGATCTTTCTTCTCCAAGGTTCTGGAATGTTACATTGGCATGCCTTAGTGTGACTTTTTTTGTCATTGCATGCATTATGCAGGGCATAAGTGAGCTCTCTCAACCTACAAACTCATATCATCTATTCAGGGACTCTTCTTGATTATTTCTTCAAAGGTATCCTACTCTAATCATTTTGTATTCTCTCTTTCTAGCACTCCTGTTTATTAGAGTATTGGGCCTCCTGAATTCTAATCGTTCACTTTCCTCTTCCATTTCCCATTTCTTTATTTTTTTATTGACTTCCTGAAAGACTGTCTCAAATATATCTTCCAAACTTTCTTCCAAAATTTTCTACTTAAATTCAAAGAGCAATTTTTTGTTCTCTGGATAGTTTCGTTCTGTAGCCTTTTCTCATTGTTGTCCAGATGCTCTACCTCTTCCTACCACATGGAGATATAAACTATAAACTTTATCTGTTTTTGAAGTTTTCTTTTGCTCTATGCATAATTTGTACATTCTTCAGATGTTTGTTTGATCTGATTCTCTGTCATGGCACAGGCTTTCCTTAATCACCTGGTAATCCTTGGCTGTTTGCTCATATTTATTTATTTATTTTTGTTTGCTCATATTTAAAAATAATGGAAGACAAGAACCTGACTGGAACAGCCCTGTAGAGTGCTCTGGTTATGTTATTTAATTGTTTTTTGCTTGTGTCTTTGTTTTTGTATTTAGTGAGCTTCCCATAGCGAACTCAACCGCATTCTCACCTGGGAAGTAGAAGTTTGGCTGACAGTTCATTTCTCTTACAGACCTGCAACTAACCCTCCCACGTAAGCACCACTTGCAACCCTCTTTTGATACTTCTAAATCTTTCAGAGCTCCTGTAGTTCAGTCACCGTTCTTGGCTTTCCTTACCCCCAGCTTTGGTTTTCATCATTAATTCAGTTTGCCGCTAGTCCATCTGCTTCTAATTTCCAATATTCCCTTGCTGCCATATCTTCTGCTTATAGGTAGTTCTCTCTTTTTTTTTTCTTTGCCTCTGTAGGTTTGTGCCAAACAAACAAACAACAACAAAAACCCCAATGCTGTCACTTCTATGCAATTTGGGGAGGGAAGGTGAGTAAATATGTGTTTACTTTGTTGTATTTCACCTGAAGTCTTAAAACCGTCTTTCTCGTCCGTGTGTGTTCCGTGTTGGCCTTGGAGGCAGCCGAGCTGAGGACTGCCTCTCATTCATCATTACAGCGTAGTGTCCAGCATTTTTCCTGCATACATTAGGAGCTCAATAAGTAAGAGTTTATTGAATGAATGTAGTACAGTAATTTTCTTTGAAACATTAACCAATATTTTGCTTTGTTTTCTCACCAGTATTTCATTTCTCCCTTTCCAACCTAGACTAATATGTTGTCATGGTTTCAGGGAATGCATGGGACAACAGAAAACAAACTATCACTGGATTTTGAGTTTCCAAAGTTTCAGGGTGTGGGAAAATTAAAAGGACTCATAGTATAGACAAAAATATTAGGGCAAAACATTGTGAAGCATCCTTCACATCCTTGGAAGACTGATGCAAAAAAGAGTCAGAGCTCAGCTCCCAGGAGGCGGGAAGCCCTATAGAAGAAACAGGTAGTGTGCCCAAACAGAACAATTTCATTGCACTAAAGTGGCTCAGGAGAACCAGAGAGTTTCTTGCACATTCAAGAATGAAAACAAGGTAAGTGGAGAAAGCCAGCAGATCTAAAGGGGCCTTATAAATAAGAGTGAAGGTGAAGAAATGTCAGACAGGGCCACTGAATGGATAGACAGGATGATGCTTGTGTCACTGGACACATCAAGGACAGATGACATTGAGCATTAGATCCCTCCCAACCCTAAGGCTTTGGTATTATGTAAGTCCCTTGTTACTTAAACACCATCCTAGGGAAATCCGCAAAGGAACTGAGACTATGTTTCTGCCACCCTAATAAAATGGGAGCCCAAGATTGAAATTAAGTTGACTTGCAAAAAAATAAAGTTACATTTTCACAATATCTCTACTGGTTAGCAGAAATTCATATATACTAAACAAATCTGGTGATGATGATCACCAGAGTATTCATTTTATTTTTTTTTTAAGATTTTCTTTATTTATTTGACAGAGAGGAACACAACTAGAGAAGGAAAACAAGCAGGGGGAGTGAGAGAGGGAGAAGCATGCTTCCCGTCGAGCAGGGAGCCCAATGGGGACTCGATCCAGGGACTCCGGGATCATGACCTGAGCCGAAGGCAGTCGCTTAACCACTGAGCCACCCAGGCAGGTACCCTAGATTATTCACTTTAAAATTCACTTAAAAATTCATAAGTATTTATACGTGAGATGACCAAATATGTTAAAGTAACAACATGCTAAATTAAAGTACAGATTTACTTGCAAAAGACAAATCATTCATGAAATCAACTCTGTGGTTTGTAGAATAGGCAGATTACTTGGCTAAACTGTTTCATTATTGTTAATCTTAATGGAATAACTCAGGAATAAAGGAACATATGTTAGGACGGCCACCTCCAGCCAAGATGAAGGCCAGCGCTCTCTCCAAAAGTGGCTACAAAAGCTGATAAAGTACACCCAACAGTATCTGCTTGAAGGCATGGAAGACCTTCTGGGGAAACATGGCCTTGAACAACAAGATTCCGGAGAAGGAAGAAACCTGGGGAGGAGAGCTGGCATTCTGCCATGATTTTTCCTCTGGTAAAATAGCATTTGCCTACTCTGAGCACTGGGCACGAGGCCAAGAACCAGGCCATGGATATGGCAGGAGTTTCACCAGGAGGCCAAGAAGGCAACAGAATTTTTGTCAATTTTGGGAGCTAGAGAGAAAAACTGGAATCTTATGAGTGTGTGTGCCAGTGAGAAGGGTGGGTGGAACATCGAGCCTGACACTTGACCTGTTTTCCCAAATTCCAACGCTGCCTAAACAGGATATTAAGAAACTAAGCAGAACACCTGTGAAAGGACAGCTGCGATTTTGCCGTCCCAAAGAACTCACCAGGAGGAAAAGTTCACAGTGGGCACCCCCAGTCCTCAGGTGGAATCTTAGGAGGGTGTTTTGTTATAGCAAAAATATTACACATTATTTCTCATCGTTCCAGAGACTGCGAAGTCCAAGATCATGGCATCGACAAATTCAGTGTCTGGTGAGAGCTGACTCCCTGATTCATAGACAAACATCTTCTCACGGTGTCCTCACCTGGTGGCAGGGCAGAGGGAGCTCTCCAGGGTCTCTTCTCTAGGGCCACCACTCCCATTCAGGAGGAATGCAGCCTTGCTACCTACTTAACCTTCCAAAGCCCCACCTCGTAATACCATTCCATTAGAGGTGAAAACTTCAACATATGGATTTTGGGGAGATATAAACACTCAGTGTATAGCAGAGACTTCCTCTCCAGAAACAGGGATAGATCAGAGATGGAAAAGAACCTCACAAAAACTATAATGCACTCTGTGACATTTTGGGAAAGACAAAACTACGAAGACAAAAATAAGATGAATAGTTCCCAAGGGTTTGGGCTTGGGAGGCATGACTAGATGAAGCACAGAGTAGTTTTTTTTTTTTTTTAAGATTTTATTTATTTGACAGAGAGAAACAGTGAGAGAGGGAACACAAGCAGGGGGAGTGAGAGAGGGAGAAGCAGGCTTCCGCCGAGCAGGAAGCCCGATGTGGGACTCGATCCTGGGTCTCCAGGATCATAACCTGAGCCGAAGGCAGTCGCTTAACCAACTGAGCCACCCAGGCGCCCTGCACAGAGGATTTTTAAGGCAGTAAACTATTCTTTATGATACTATGATGAGGGACACCTGTCATACACATTTGTGAAAACCCAGAATGTGTTCACTCACCTAGGGTGAACTTTAACGTAAACTTACAGACTCAGAGTATAATGATGCATCAATGTAGAGTCATCCTTAGTTTAAAAAAAAAAAAAAATGCACCCTCCTGGCAAGGAATGTTGATAGTGGGGGAAGCTATGCCTGCAGGAGCGTCAAGGAACTCTGTACTTTCTGCTCAACTTTTCTGTGAACTTAACTCTGTTCCGAAAAATAAAAGCTAAAAAAATAAAAAACAAAAACCCTGTAAGGTAGCCTGCAGTCAGGTCTACCTTTGATTGGATTAAAGTGGTCAGCTCCCTAGCAGAGGAAGGCTAAAGCCTCTGTGGAGAAAGACTTCGTCCCTAAGCCTCCACAGTGTTTAAAATATGGTGTCTGGTCCCTTCGGGAGACATTTAACAGACATTCCAAGAGACAGAAACAACTACTGAAAGCCACAGAAAAATAGAAATAGACATATTAATCCAGATATTTTAGTTATCAAAAATATTTAAAATAAATATGACAAGTGTACTCAGGAAAAATAGGTGAAAAGAATGTGTATTAATGGTTTAAATATAAATATGAACTGTGGAGTACAACATATATCAAAAAACAATGACAGAATTGAATGCTAATTTTGTGCCAAGCATTGTTCTAAGTGATTCTCTAATTTCTCACAACAATCCTGTGCTATAAATATATAATATTATTGCCCCCCCCCCACTTTACAAATAAAGAAACTGAGGCACAAGATGGTTAAATAAATGCTTATGGTCAAATGACTAGTCAATGGCAGAGTTAGAATTTTAACTCAGGTAGTCCAAACTCAGAGACCTCGCTTTGAGTCACAGTACTATCTAGAGTATCCATCTTTTCCAACTAAGAGCCATAGATGATGGTGTTTTCATTAAAGAGATGTAGGACCCTGGGGCAACTGACTGGCTCATTCATTAAATGTCTGCCTTTGGCTCAGGTCATGATCTCAGGGTCCTAGGATCAAGTCCTACATCGGATTCCCAGCTCAGCGGGGAGCCTGCTTCTCCTGGACCCTGACAGTTCAAATTATTTAGGTCACCAAAATGTCTTCTGTTTTCTTATGGCCTCGAACCATGAGAATGGGAGCAGTCCAGTTTCGCCAAAATTACACAGAGATGTATTCTTGGAGCCATGGTCTCAATAATGCTTGTCTACAAATACTAGAAACTCAGAGAAGAAATGTGTCTAAATTTAGGTAGACAAAAGAGAGAAAATTTAAAAAAGTATGTGAAATTTGATCAAAAGTTGTACTTAATATCAACCATCCCCTAAGTTGTACACTTTTGCCTGGACACACTTTAATTATTATAATTGCCACCTATGAATTCTTAGCTGCAGAATACAGTTAATTCATTTATCCCACTTGTGGGTAGATAATTTGGACTGAAAATTCCACCACAAACATAGGTCTCTACTTTTTCTAGCAGTACTTCCTGAATAAACCAAGTCTCTAACACTGTTCTTATTGACAGATGAGATGGTTTACTTTTATCTTACCAGGTAAACATTTAAGAAATGTACTTGAAAGGACAGTGACTTCTCAGGATTAATCCCTCCCTCTCTTTTGCACTTCTTTTCCCAGCAATGTATTTTCACTGCCAGAAAAATTCACCATTTGATTTGACCTCTCCAAGTCTCCTCTAAACAGATAAATCAAACCTCTGTCATCATTTTTACCTTAGTATGAATTAATGAATGACTCAATCTCATGGACAGCCAGCTGTGATCAGGGACATGGGAAGCTGGTGTTTTAACAGTAATTGAAAGTCATGACAATTTTTGAATATTGTTTTCTTAATCACTGCAAAATGAAGACAATAATATAAGCTACTTCTTAGATTGTTATGAAGTTTACATGAGAATAATGAGGATAAATATGCTTTAGGATAATATGAGGCACATAGTAGGCACCTAATAAATGATAGCTTTTATAATTATGATGACTTTGACAATAATAGAGAAATTTAAAGGAATCAAATATACTTTAAAAGATGGCAAGACAGTTATGGTAGTAGGTCTGAAAAAAGTTTAATGAAAGAGTCAAATAAAGCCCTCAATTCACAGAGCAAGTTTTCACTGTCCGACACCATGTTTGCCACTTTGGATGATGTATGAAAGACTAGGATGCATCTTGCAATCTCATTGTTTAGCATGCCAACCTAAATACTCATAGATTTATACATCCATTTAATCATTTAAGACATTTTGTGGAATCAATATGTTAAGTTTATTGTTAAAATCTCTTCTTTCCATTTATCCAGTAATCCAATTTACTTGTGAAAAAAAGCAATCACCTTTTTTCACAACCACACAAATCTGGCTGACTTATTTTTACAAGGACACAAAGGCAAGCCAATGCAGAAAGGATAGTCTTTAAATGGTGCTACAACAAGTGGACACTCATATGCCAAATAAGTAAATAAACCCCCACAGGGTTAGATGCACTATTGTTTTTCTCATATGCAAATTATCTGCCTGACATTATCTGCAGGATATGCTTTTTGAGCTTTTTTTTTTTCCAATAACAGCAGTAGATTATACATAAAACTCCAACACTTTCTCAATGAGTTCCACTTGTGACCAGAAGCAAACCCTTCCAAGGTTGTTCAAAGGTTTTAGAAATGCAGTTTGGCTACAGATCAAAAATAAGCCAATTGTCCCCCCAGGGTGAGAGAATTCAAGAGTTACCTTGTCAGTGCCGTGCCCACTTCTCAGAATGATTACACCTGGGCTAGTTTTCTGGTTAGCTTTGTGGATGATGCAATGTTTACTCAGTTAGCTAAGAAGCATGAATATCCATGAATAAGTGTGACTAGAGAGAAAGATCTAGAAAGGCAGAAGTCTCTGTTTACATAAGGATACCATGTAGCAGGATAGGCCTGGCTGGAGTACTCGGAGAGTCACTGATCATCGGTCAGCGGCCTAACCCCTTAGGACGTGCTTGATCTTGAGCAAGTACCTCATGGGCATCTTGCCTTTCTCACGGGACAAACAATATTGTTAGAGTGAAGGGTTTCTCGATTCCCTTTCTCACTCTAACATTCTGCTAATCTTAACCACAGAAGAGAAAATTGAAGTTAAAGACTTTTTCTTTCTTTTTTAAATGTTTTTAAATATTTTACTTATTTATTTATTTACTGAGAGAGAGCGCCCGCTTGTATGTTTGGGCACGAGGAGAAGCAGGGGACAGGGGCAGAGAGAAGGAGAGAGAATCTTAAGCAGGCTCCAGTTATTGCTTAGGATTAATAATATTGCTTTGAGTTTTTTTCCTCTCTCCATGCACACTGGGCGTGGTGCATGATCTCACGACCCCGAGATCATGACCAGAGCCGAAATCAGGAGTTGAATGCTTAACTGACTGAGCCAGCCAGGTGCAACAGACTTTTTTTTTTTATTAGGAGGTGACACTTGCAAAGGCTATCACGCTAACTACATATGTGGAGATAAAAGATTTCAATAAATTTAAAATATACAAATTAGCAAATAAAATAAAAGCCAACTAATTTTCTCAAATGAACCTTCCATGCCACATGAATGGCCTGCACAAATCTGGTTGATTTATTTTTACAAGGACACAAAGGCAAGCCAATGGAGAAAGGATAGTCTTTAAATGGTGCTGCAACAAGTAGACATTCATATGCAAAATAAATAAAACTAGACACAGACCCTACACATTTCACAAAATTAATTCAAAACGGCTCATAGGAGGTTGACTATAACTCCTCATCCCTTAAGTGTATGCTACATTTAGTAGTGACTTCCTTCCAAAGAGTACAGTATGAAAGGGGAGAAAGCAGGAACCTGATGGTGGAGAACCTGACAGCCACCCAGCCAGGAGTCCAGATCAACAGCAACACGGCGTGTCATGGGATAGCACAGACTCCTGACACAATCTGTCCTTGGCCTTCCTCCATTAACACTCATCAGCCCAGTCTAATCATATGGAAAAATCAAACAAGCCCGACTGAGAGACCATCTACAAAATACCTCATCAATACGTCTCAAAATGGTGAAAGCCAGCAACAACAAGAAAGTTAAAGAAACTGCCATACCCACACATACCATGACCTAAGGAGACATGATGACCACATGTAATGTTATGTCCTGGACTAAATCCTGGAACAGAAAAAGGACATTAGATAAAAACAAGGGAAATGTGAATAAAGGAAAGACTTTGGTGAATAACCATGTGTCCACATTAGTTCTTTAATTGAATCATAGGTACTGTACTAATGTAAGATGTTCATAAGACGGGAAATTGAGTGCAGGGTATATGGAACTCTCTCTTCTACATTTGCAATTTTTCTATAAATCTTAAACTATTCTAAAATCAAGGGTTTATTTTAAAAAGTGAACTTTTTGTGTATTTCCAGGCAAAATATTCACCTCAGTAATAATATTGCTTTGCGTTTTTTTCCTCTCTCCTTCCTTCCTAGTAAATGATATGGCTGCTATGAAGTATTATTTGGTCCTTTAAGGATCCTTCAATTTCAGAAATTAGTTGCATCCATACAATTAAATCTTTGAAGCTAAAATAATACCAACCAAAAATAAGAGAAAAAGCAGCTCGCTTTTTGTGTGTATTTCATCAAACAAAACAATAACAACAAAACATTATCTTAGTAAGAAAAAACAAATGGAAGCCCCGCTGATTTGGGAATAATCTTGTTCTGTAAAATTAAATGATACAGAGTGGCTTGAAACAGGCAAAAAGCTGCAGCAGGCTTGCTTCTTTACTGTACTGTTACTTTATCCTAGGTTAGTTACTCTGATTTGTTGCCTGTTAAGATGTTTCCCAGGAATGTGGTCTGGCACACACCCTGCATGCTGAGAGTTCAGAAACTTGCATTTTGGCCCTAATTTACTCACCAACAATTTGTGTGACACGGAGTCTCCACTCTTTTCCAGGAATAAAGAACATACCAATCAATGCTACCATCAGCAGTGAAGGAATGCGCCCATTTCCCTCTACCTTTGTCAGCTCTGCATTTTTAGGATATTCTTTTTTGGTGTTGTTGTTAAGATTTTATTTATTTGACAGAGAGAAACACAGCCAGAGAGGGAACAAGCAGGGGGAGTGAGAGAGGGAGAAGCAGGCTTCCCGCTGAGCAGGGAGCCCGATGTGGGACTCGATTCCGGGTCTCCGGGATCATGACCTGAGCCGAAGGCAGTCGCTTAACCAACTGAGCCACCCAGGTGCCCCATTTTTAGGATATTCTTAAACTACAAATTTGATAGGTAAAAAAGTGATCATTTGTTGATTTATTAGCATTCATTTTGTTATTAGTTTGAACATTGATAATTTCTCTTTCTTCTTTTGTGAGTTGCCTATTCATAGCTTGCTCTTTCTTCATTTAGTGCATTCTTTAGTTCTTTAGCAGAACTGGGCAGAATTGACCTCCATGGTCTCTTCCTGTTTTGTGATTAGAGATAGAAGAGTAACTTATTACCACTGGCTGAAGCACTATCATGGATTTGATTTTCAGATTACCTGGCTTCACCTGGCACACTGTGGGGACCTGAGGAAGGGATATAGGATGAATAAGAAAAAAAGAAAAAAAAAAAGCTGAAGTTTAAGCTAGAAAAGAGAAATGCGAGGGGATCTGACTCCAAATATTTGAGGAATAGTCACAGGGAAGGGATCGCAGCCATGTTCTAGGAAATTCCAGAGAACAGACATAAAGCTAAAAGTTATGTAGCAGTGGCCTACATCTGAACCAACATAACCTTTGAGGATGGTGGCTTCTGTCACAGATGTCCCAAAGGAGAGTGGCCCTCACAGGAATAGTGGTGGCTCCTCACAGCTGACTGTGTAAATTCCCACTCACCTGCTGGGTTTGTTTTTTTAAAACTGCCTTGCTTTCCCCTCCTCATTCCTTCCTGCCAACCTCATCCTGCTCCCCAGAGTTTCTGATACCCAACCCTGCAATGGTTTCCACTACAAATATTTCATGTCTGTCAGGTGTTTGGGACAGAGCGAAAAGGGGGGGGGGGCTTGAGAGACACTGCCCTGGGCCACTGAAAAACCACTGAAAAGCCTTCTGCAATGCTAGGAGTCTATCAGTACAAGAGACCACAATGGAGCACATCGCTTGCCCCCTCAGCAGCCCTCTGGTCCTCTGACAGCCCTGATCTTTCCAGGGCTACCAACCAGCACAGCCCGAGGAATATCTTCTTTCACAACCCTAGACCTTGTTTCAAAGCGAAGGCAATTTCACCATGCTTGGAATCCTCCCTTAGTGGCTTTTTAAAAATGTTTAAAACTTCTCCAACATGTTTCAATCCAGCTACCTAGGAGATTGAACTAAGAAGTTTCTCCCTAAATTCATAATCTTTTTTGGTGGGGGAAAAGCCTGTTTTGCCACACTGCAACAGTAGAATCCAGGGGAGCTCATTTCTCCCCTCAGATGGAAGGAAAACCCCAGGCACTGAGTACACATCCTGGTTTTTCCGTCCCTTAAGTGATGTATTGGTTGAAAGCCACAATGCATTCATTACAGATGGGCGTTCCTAGAATAATGGCTTTTCCTCTGAGACTGCAGTTCCCTCCCAGGCCATCAGTGAAAATTAGAAGAGCACCAATATACTTAGTGCACAACCGTCCTGAAAGTATCCTGCCTTCTCACATTTTCCCTAACAACTCAGAAAAGAGCATATGAAACATAGAAGAAGGCCTCACAGAAGGAGGGCATACCCTGAAATGTTTCTTTCTAATTTCCTCCAGTCGGAACAAAGCTTGAGGTCACCCTATTGCAGTCTTACAGAAAATACAGTCTATCAGAAGATATAAACATCAAAGGACAGCACTTTTTTAAAGGCTTTTTTTTTTTAAAGATTTTTTTATTTATTTGACAGAGAGAAACACAGCCAGAGAGGGAACACAAGCAGGAGGAGTGAGAGAGGGAGAAGCAGGCTTCCCATTAAGCAGGGAGCCCGATGTGGGACTCGATCCTGGGTCTCCGGGATCATGACCTGAGCCGAAGGCAGTCGCCCAACCAACTGAGCCACCCAGGTGCCCCTAAAGACATTTTTATAAAACAAGTTGAATACCTACTTCACAGTTTTTCAGTTTTATCAATACTAGGGACAAAACGCAGCAACTGCCTCACTTCTAAGCCATAGAATATTTTATTGCTTTTTTCTTTTTTTGCAGATAACCTGGATAGTAAAATAATGGACTGAGTGATGAACACCTGTATTATCTCTAGGTAGGTTTCAGGCTAAATTTATTGGGAGTTATCTGTGTCTGACCGGCCACACCTGTTGCTGAGTACTCATTGCTATCACAAGGCTGTTCATCTATTTGATTCATTCCAGGGGGCCCCTCCCTCTCTCAGGAGGATGTGACCGAGACACCTGCCCCTTGGTGCTTCCGTATTTAACAGGGCCTCTACTGGTGTTCTTACATGACGGGGGAATCATCTGTTTTCCATGTCTGTCTCCCCTACTACTCTGCAGGCTCTTTGAGGACTGCAAGGATGTCTTATTCATCTTCACTCAGAATGTCAGTGCCTGGAGCAAAATAACAGCTCAGTGTGTATTTGTTGAGGGAATGACCAAAACAATGACCCGCAATCTCACTGAGGTCCAGTGGTCAAGAAGATGCACTTCCGTGGCAGGTGTCTGTATTTTTCAATTCTGCTTCCCCCCCCTCCTTTTGAACTCTGTGACATTGCACAAAAACATAACCCATTTGCACCTCAATTAATCTGTTAAATGAGGGTAATAACAGAATTTCCCTCATAAGGTTATTGAGTTAGTATATATGAAGGAAATTGTGGGAGAATGCCGGAACACTAATAGTTAGTGCATATTTGCTATTTTGGTTGATATTGTTATTAATAACATTATTATGGCTAGGCAATAATAATATCCCTATTAATAATACTGGAAGAATTTCTGACTTGGGTTCAGGGGTCTTTGCATCAGAGCCTTTGATAGCAAGGAGGCAAGTCAGATCCACACCACATGGTAGACGGACAGCAGAATGATGTATAAATGTTCTCTGTCATCGGTGAATGAAATGTAGCTAACATTGGGCAAGTACTCCCTACGAGCCAGGAATGCATTAGATGTTTTATACATATAACCTCTTTTAATTATTTTTTTTGATAGATATTATTTTTTAGAGCCGTTTCAGGTTCACAGCAAAATTGAGGGGATGGTACAGAGATCTTGTACTGGAGAACAGGGAAGACCCCATTATCGACATCCCCCACCAGACTGCTACAAGTGTTACAACAGATGAACCTGCCCTGACCCATCAACCACCTAAAGTCCATAGTTCACATTCGGGTTCACTCTTGGTTGTACATTCTACGGCTTTGGACAAATGTATAATGACAAATATGCGTCACTATAGTGTCATACAGAGTAGTTTCATTATCTTAAAAGTCCACTGTAAATGACCACCTTACATTTTCAAAACAATTATGAAAGATATTACTATTATTATTCTCATTTTTAAAAGCTGTGGAAAATGAGCCTCAGAGAGCATAAACAACTTGTCAAAGATTATACACCAACAAGTGGATCATCTGGCCCCAGAACCCATTATCTTTGTGTTCCACGTTGCCTCCCAGTGGAATACGCAGAGAGCAGATGAATCACAGGAATGTAATTAAGTGTTCCCTATTCCAGTGCCCAACTTATGAGGATATAAGCCACTGTCACCAGGCCTCTTCAGCCTCGGGTGCTGATGAGATTTCAAGAACGTAATATCCAGGTAACGGCAGTTTTCAGACCTCCCTCCAGCCCTGAATGTAGTTCACTGGCTATATTTCTGGGAGCTGAAGTAAATTAAGAAAAA
Source organism: Spilogale gracilis (assembly GCA_004023965.1). Classification (NCBI taxonomy): domain Eukaryota; kingdom Metazoa; phylum Chordata; class Mammalia; order Carnivora; family Mephitidae; genus Spilogale; species Spilogale gracilis. The sequence goes on along the minus strand of PITA01006919.1, from coordinate 30,997 downwards.
TTTATTTTAATGCAAGTCATTATGAAATTGTTACATATTCATAATCAAATAATGAATAATGCTTCAAATTTCTCCTGGGAGTCCTCAGTCAAAACTAGGCTATGCCCAACTACAAAATTCTAGGGATGGGTTTCATATTTTCTGGCCCACGACAGGCCACAGTTCATTTTCCAAAGAAGCACCAATCTAACTCAGTGCTTTTAAATCATGACACTACCCATCAAGTTGCAGATACTATTATCTTCACTCTGTGGGTGAAAACGCTGAATTTTTCAGTTAAGTGACTTGTCCAAAGTCCTAGAGTTAATAAGAAGCAGAAGATATTCAATGTTCAGCACCCACACCGCCCCACTGATGACCATTTACTGTGCACCAGCTTTGTGACGGGCACTGTGCCGAAGGAGGGCTGCAAGCGGAAACGTGAATAAGACAGCTCCCACCCTTGTTGGGGAGACAGACCCATAAATAATTATCATGAAATGTAAAAATGGTGATAGAAGATATACATAAAATGCCACTGGGACACATGGAATTCTTTAAAAAGGATGTGACATCTGAGCTGGGCGTTGGAGAATGAGGAGGAGTTTGTCCAGGAAGGGAAGTGCAAGGTAAGCAGAAGGCAATGCTGGGGCGAGGAGTGCGTGGGAAATGTGAGGGCGTGACTTCTTGATTTTGGCTGCATTTTAAAAGGTGAGACACTTTAAATTATATTATCTTTTTGTATCTTGTAAATTATATTATATTTTTGTAAATTATATTATATTATTGTATAATACAATAGTAATAAAACTTGCAAAAGCGGCCTTTAAGGTGGCTACTTGTTAAGTCCATATATGTGTGTGTATGTATGCACACACGCACACACACACACGGACTTATATATATTATATTATTCAATACATATATTCAATAATATACATATATATTATTGAAGTCCAAATATATACATTTAAAGTTAATACTAGTGTACTTTAGGACAATTATCTTAACTTTCATCCTTAATCTATCCCAGTGGTTCTGGTCTGGGGCCATCCTGACCGCAGGGGACATTTGATAATGTCTGAAAACATTTTGGTTGTTACAATGTGAACAGGACGGACACACTGCTGGTACCTAATGAATGTAGACCCACGTGCTGCTAAGTACCCTACAGGGCACAGACCAGCCCCATGCAACAAAGAATCATCCCTCCCAATATGTCAGCTCTGCCGAGGTTGAGAATCCCTGCTTATCTGCCTGGAATGGACAGGATTCTCCCTCCGACTACCAGCGGAGTTCCGAACAGGAGCCCCCTTGAACGAACCACACACATTTCCATTTCTGTGGGAGCAGCCCTGGAGCTAATGAGCCTGTTCTTGGCTCCCAACCTGGTAAAAAGCCTCTTCTGCATTTTCTGGGTACACAAAGAAGACACAGGAAAGCAAGTTGATCACTTAAAAATAATTCACTAATGGTTTGCATAATAAACCGAACCACCAAACTCAGTTTTAAAGGCCCTGCTCCAGTCTGGAAGGGACACAGTATCTTTTTTCCCATGTCATTTTGTCTTTACTCGGCTTACTTAACAGTTAAAACACCAGTCAACATTACTGCACACTTACTGGATACCAAGTACTGGGCTGACTGCTTTATGGGAATTATCCCCATTGCAATATCACTTCCAGAATGTACATTTTCTCCTATGGCACACTTACCCTGCTGAGAGAAAACACTGGAGCAGCTCCATGGAGAAGGCACTTACATCACTCGGCTATCAGCTTTCACTGGGCAGGGAGGGAAAATCCGGTTGTCAGACCAGGGGAGTCCAATAAAGCACTTCCTGGGGGACATCTATCTTTCAGGTTGGTGCTATTCCCTCGGCAGGCTCTTACCCTCAAGGAACTAGCAGAGGGAAAAAAAAACCCAACATATTTATCAGCATCTATTCCACCAAAATTCACATTTAGATACTCTTATGATAGATGAGCCACTTATATTCCTCAGTGATTCCAGGCAAGAAAAGTATTACCGTATAAGCGTCTTGTTTTAGGGAATTTGGCTTAACCAGACCCGGTGCTAGGTTCAAGTGGGAGGAGTTTAGTGGTAAGAGTTGCTTTGTTGGAGAATTTTAGGGTTATTTTTATGGAGGCTGGGAAGGTGAGAATAGAGAAGGAGAAGGAAAACATAATGACCTTTCCCAAGTTCTCCTCTATTAGTCTGAGTCCTAGAGAGAGAGATGATTTTTCAAACGTTTTTGTCTTTGACTCCAGGAAGAAATATGATTTAACCTGCTCCTGGCAACAGTTTCAAAATGCTATTTATACTTTCAAAAGTGACACACCCATCTTTTCTGCCCAGATTCCATTTTACATTCTTAAATGTTGGTCTTGAACTAGTAGGTGAGCACATGTCCTGTTTTTTTCAGAACAGTTCCAGTTTATGCCTGTTGTCCCAGTGTAATTATTAATACCTCCCTCTTTCATTTACAGAATTGATTTCATAACGCACCAGCTCTTGTTTGGAAAAATCCTGCTATGGAGAAAGAAGCCTCAAACAGCAGGTGAAGGAACTGTTTCACAGGGAGAAGGAGCTCCCTAAGGGCTCAGCCCGCAACCAGGAAACTGCTCAACAGGGGGCTACCCACGCGGGATTCCAAAACCAAAGTTTAGGGCACGGTGGATCCGCCCTTGAGGCAGGGTGCAGGGTCGTGAGATGTCGCCCCCTAGTGGTTCCTTATGAGGTCACCATGGGACCAGGCTCCTCCTCCATCACGCACAGAGGTTATAAAAAAGGATGAAACTAGAGGAGGGTACTATGCTAAGTGAAATAAGTTAATCAGAGAAAGATAGTTATATGACTTCACTTATATGTGGAATTTAAGAAACAAAACAGATTGGGCACCTGGGTGGCTCAGTCACTTAAGCATCCTACTATATTTCAGCTCCCCTCAGGAGCTCAGTGTTGTGAGATAGAACCTCAGGCTAGCTCCCTCTGTCCCTCCCCCCACTCTCCCTCTCTATCTAAAAGAAGGGAAGACGGGAAAGACAAAGAAAGAAAAAGAAAGAAAGAAGGAAAGAAGGAAAGAAGGAAAGAAGGAAAGAAGGAAAGAAAGAAAGAAAGAAAGAAAGAAAGAAAGAAAGAAAGAAAGAAAAAAGGAAGGAAGGAAGGAAGGAAGGAAAGAAAGAAAGAAAGAAAGAAAGAAAGAAAGAAAGAAAGAAAGAAAGAAAGAAAGAAAAAAAAAAAAAAAAAAAAAAAGAAAAAAGAAAAAAAAGAGGGGCGCCTGGGTGGCTCAGTTGGTTAAGAAACTGCCTTCGGCTGGGGTCATGATCTCGGAGACCCGGAATCTCCGTCCCACATCCCCACATCGGGCTCCCTGCTCAGCAGGAACCCTGCTTCTCCCTCTCTCACTCCCCCTGCTTGTGTTCCCTCTCTGGCTGTGTTTCTCTCTGTCAAATAAATAAAATCAAAAAAAAGAAAGAAAGAAAGAAAGAAAGAAAGAAAGAAAGAAAGAAAGAAAGAAAGAAAGAAAGAAAGAAAGAAAGAAAGAAAGAAAGAAA
>PITA01006919.1:0-19244 GCA_004023965.1 Spilogale gracilis | reverse complement strand
ACCGCTTTAGAAAACAGTGTGGAGATTCCTTAAAAAATTAAAGATAGAGCTACCCTATGACCCTGCAATCGCACTACCGGGCATTTACCCCAAAGATACGGATGTAGTGAAAAGAAGGGCCATATGCACCCCAATGTTCATCGCAGCAATGGCCACAATCGCCAAACTGTGGAAAGAGCCAAGGTGCCCATCAACAGATGAATGGATAAAGAAGATGTGGTCCACATATACAATGGAATACTATGCCTCCATCAGAAAGGATGAATATCCAACTTTTGTAGCAACATGGACCAGACTGGAAGAGATTATGCTGAGTGAAATAAGCCAAGAAGAGAAAGTCAAGTATCGCATGGTTTCACTTACTTGCGGTGCATGAGGGGTAAACTGGAGGACAGTGGGAGAAGGAAAGTAAATGGGACCTAGGGTAATCTAAGGAGGGAAACGAAACAACAGAGACTTTGGACACAAAAACAAACTGAGGGTCTTGGAGGGAGGGGGGTGGAGGGTTGGGAGAGCCTGGTGGTGGGTACTGGGGACACCTAAAGCGTGGAGCACTGGGTGTGGGGAATGGGGAATGAATCTTGGAACACTGGGAAAAAAGTTTTAGTAACAATTAAAAAAAAAAATCACAGACAAAACCGTTTGATGCAGATCTCCTCACAATCTCTGGAGAGTTTGTTATAATCCCAATACTCCCACCTGGTGGAGAGTTCGTTATAATCCCAATACTCCCACCTGGTGGCCATAAGAGCTCATTGGCTGAATAAAGAGTTTAGACCAAGTAGGCAATGTGTTCCCCAAAATGGGGCTACTGAGTCCTCTGGTCACAGCAGAGGACCCCGGGGCCCAAAGCCAACGGTTATTTAGGGACACCATATGCTGTGGGTGCAAAGTGTGAAGAGGAAAGGAGGTATGGGGAAAACAATATAGCATAATAATAGCACCTCCTCAGGGAGGTTGTCAGGGCTGAGTAACCACACAGGAGCACAGTGCCCACTATGTGGTAAACACTTTACATTACAGACCCTCGTATTATCTATCATCCCCCGAGATGAAGACATGTGGTGGGTACCAGTGGAGATAATCAAAAGACGACTCAAAAGCCCCCTGTTGAAGGGAACTGTGAGTTTTGAGGGCAGCTCCAAGGGGTGAGATGAAATACTAAAGGCAGACTCCCTCTCCTAGCACAAAAGTTACCCAGATAAAAATAGAGAGGCTAGGAATTTAATGAATGTGGGGAGAAGTTCACGTCTGAAGTCTGAGCTCACATCTTGTTATACATCATAAATTCCTTCAGGCAAAAGGACTCCGTTAAGATTATACATATGGAAAAGGTGTCTATTATAATTCAGAGACGCTCTACATGAAATAAAATCTCCAGGTATAATGAATATGAAAAACACTGCCTTCCCCGCTGTCCTTGTTCTTCATCACAGACCCTGCACTGGAGGGGTATGCGGAGACCCTGCGAACATCTTCAGCTGCCTGGGTGGGCAGAAACCTCACAAACATAATGAGTGTGTAACCCTTCAGATCCTCCTGAACATCAGAACGTTCGCACTGGAAATACTTAGAGCCTACCTTTGCATCTCTCTCCTCCCCGACTACTCAGATACTCATTAGCTATGTGCCCATATATTTTTGGCTCTTGATTATATCCCAGTTAGGTCAGAGTCTGCTGACATTGATCAAATCCTCTTAGTACTACTAACTCCTAGTCATTCATCAGGGCACATAGAATATAGGTGGGACTCTCTAGAATGTCTCTCTGTGCATTTTGAGGTTCTGTGCAGAAAGCTGAAGAACCCCAGGGCACAAGATGTGTTTTTATCTTGACTTCCAGGAAAAAGCTGTATCTTTGCAAGATAAAAGTGGATGTGAGAGGTGACCGGCCGGCTTCCTTTATGGGTAGGGATGAATTTCGATTTCTGGGTCAATGGGCTCCGGCAGGGGCTGGAGTGGGTTTGTATGGGCTGGAAGGAACACACTTGGCAGGAAGGTACCAATCTGACACGTGCAGGGCAGGAAAAATGCCCAGGTAAGACTTTACACTTCCAGAGACTACCAGGTGTGACAAGAGAGGAGCAATAGCATGGGAGCAGACTAATATGTGTTGGTAAAAAAACAAAGTATTGAGTTAGGGACGGTACCACAAACTCACAGGTCTACATGTAAATTAACAAAGCATAGATTATAAATTAAGTTAACCTCAAGTTTTAGCAAAGGAAAACAAGTGCAGTATCAGACAAAAGAAGGTATTGCGAGATGGGACAATTCCCTAAAATAAAGTAACGGAAGAAGTATACGTTGTTGAGTAGAAAGACTAGCTAAGATTTATTTTTTATATTTTATTTTCTAAAGACTTTATTTATTTATTTGACAGAGAGAAGCACAGCGAGAGAGGGAACACAAGCAGGGGCAGTGAGAGAAGGAGAAGCAGGCTTCCTGCCAAGCAGGGAGCCTAATGTGGGGCTCGATCCTGCAACTCTGGGATCATGATCACGCTTAACCACTGAGCCACCCAGGCACCCCAAGACTAGCTAACATTTATTGAGCACTTAATATATATCACAATGGTCACATATGCTCAAGGTATTTTGCAAGTATTATTGTCCCCCTACTCTCCTGACAGTAAAATGAAGCACAGACAGGCGATGGACCAAGGGTGTGAATGCAAGAGTCTGGCTCTGTTCTCTAAGTCTTTAAGCAACGCCTCTTTGACGGATTAGAGCTGGCCAGTAGAGGCTGAGAGAAATTCCTATCTGATCCTTGCAAGACCATCTCAGTTGAAAGTAAAATGAGAAAGGAAAATGAAATTCTTACAAGATAGGCCAGCTGGCCCAATAGCAGATATAATAATGCAGTTTAAGTCTGAGGGGAAACTGGCACAGAGGCAAAGAGAGTCTGCTCTCAAAAAAGCTGTGATCTAAATGCCCTCTCTTCCCTTGCTGGGGTTCGGAGAGGCCAAGCCTGGCACAGGTGCTTTCACGCCACGGCTGCAAGCCCTACGGAGCTGTCATGGGCCCCGGGGTGGGAACTCTGATTTTGGAGGCAATAAAGTTAGCTGGATACCTCCCTTACATTTATTTATTTTTGCATTTTTTTAGCTTTTTTTTTTTTTAAAGAACAGAGAGACTTTGAGAGAGGGAGAGAGAGCTCCGAGGGAGAGGGAGAAGCAGACTCCCCACTGAGCAGGGAGCTACATGTGGGGCTCTATCCAAGGACCCTGAGATTATGACCTGAGCTGAAGGCAGAGGCTTAACTAACTGAGCCCCCCAGCAGCCCCTACAACTGCCTTACATTTCACACAAGCTATCCAGCTGTCAAGAAGCAAACAGATTAGAGGTTGTTTGTACAAAGAGATTCAAAGTAGTATAGCTTATACATATATTAACGCATTAAATATATAAACTTGTTTACCAATATAAGACTAGGAAAGTAAATTTTAGTATGTATATTCAATGAAATATTATAAAGACATTTAAAATTACTTATGTATATGCTTCTGGATTTGGAAAGTTTCTCAAAACATTGTTGAGAAAAATAAAACAGGCCAGGAAAGAAAATAACAAACATTCCCATGAAAAAATAAAGAGAAAAAAAAGAAGAGAAAAACATATAAAAAACTATAGCAAATATAATAAAGTTCAAATATTAGAAACATAATCATTTAAATTAGGAATAAGATAAAAGCTAAGAATGTCCATTATCACCATTAGTCCCAATATCGTACTAGCTGTCCTAGTCATTGGTCTATGAAAAGAAATGAAATAAACTGCATAAATGCAGGTTGTGAACAAAACTCATCATTTGTACAGTATGATTGACCACCTAGGAAATCCAAGAAAATCACTGAAAAAAAAGCATTACAATGAATAGAAGAGTTTAATAAGAATCCAGATATCAAATCAATGTATAAAAATCAATTCCTTTCTTTCATGAGCAATAGCTACTAAATATTCCCTATATATCATCAACCAAAATTATAAAACACTTAAACATAAACTTAAGCAGGAACAACCAAGATTGTCCATGTGAAATAAACAATTTAAACCATCACTAAAAGATACAAAAAAGATGTCAAAGGACACCTGGGTGGCTCGGTTGGTGAATCATCTTCCTTCATGTCCGGTCATGATCCTGACATCCTGGGATCGAGCCCCTCATTGGACTCCCTGCTCAGCAACGAGCCTGCTTCTCTCTCTGTCTGCAACTACCCCCCTGCTTGTGCTTTCTCTCTCTGACAAATAAATACAATTTTTTTTAAAAAAAGATGTCAGTGTTCCCCAAATTTAATGTAAAAATTCAATGCAATCCCAAAGTCCAAAAGAACTGTGTTTAATGGAAATTGATAAATTGATTCCTAACTCCTTACATGAAACACACACACACCCCAGAACAATGACCAAGAAAAATTTGAATAATGTAGATACAATGAGGAGATAATTGTTCTACTACAGTGTATAGTTATGGAGATTTAACAGTATGTATATATAATTTTAAACTTCAGTATGATGAAATAAAAGGCAAAGTTAAACGGGTGCAGCCATTCCAGAAAATGATATGGAGGTTCCTCAAAAAGTTAAAAGTAGAACTACTCTATGACCCAGCAATTGCACTACTGGGTATTTACCCAAAGGATACAAAAATATTGATCCAAAGAGGTACATGTACCCCAATGTTTATAGCAGCATTATCAACAGTGGCCCATTTATGGAAAGAGCACAAATGTCTATTGTCTGATAAATGGGTAAAGGAGTTGTGATTCACACACACATCCATGCACACACACTGGTATATTACTCAGCCATCAAAAATAATGAAATCTTGCCATTTGGTAATGACGTGGATGGAGATAGAAGACATTATGGTAAGCGAAATAAGTCAGTCAGAGAAAGACATATACCACATGATTTCACTTGTATGTGAAATGTATTAGACAAAACAGATGAATATATGGAAAGGGAAAAGAAAAAGAAAGGAAAGAGAGGGAGAGAGAGAGAATGTGAGGAAGGAAGGAAGGAAGGAAGGAAGGAAGGAAGGAAGGAAGGAAGGAAAGAAGGAAGGAAGGAAGGAAGGAAGGAAGGAAGGAAGGAAGGAAGGAAGGAGATTCTCCCTCCACCTGCAGGGAGGAAAGAAAGAAGGAAGGGAGAGAGAAAAAGACAGGAAGGAAGGAGGGAAGGAAGGAAAGAAAGAAGAAAGAAAAAGAGGAAAGAAGGAAGGAAAAAAGAAAGGGAGGAAGAAAGAGGGCATCAAATCATAGGAGACTCTTAACTATAGAAAACAAACAGGGTTGGGGCGCCTGGGTGGCTCAGTTGGTTAAGCGACTGCTTTCAGCTCAGGTCATGATCCTGGGGACCCGGGATCGAGCCCCACATCGGGCTTCCTGCTCGGCGGGAGGCCTGCTTCTCCCTCTCTTACTCCCTCTGCTTGTGTTCCCTCTCTGGCTGTGTTTCTCTCTGTCAAATAAATAAAATCTTAAAAAAAAAAAAAAGAAAGAACACAAACAGGGTTGATGGAGGGAGGTGAGTAGGGGATGAGCTAAGTGGGTGATGGGTATTAAGGAGAGCACTTGTGATGAGCAGTGGCTGTTATATGGAAGTGATGAATCACAAAATTCTACTCCTGAAACCAATATCACACCATATGTTAACCAACTGGAATTTAAGTAAAAATTGGAAAGTAAATAAATAAATAAGCAAACAAAAAACAAAGTTAAAACATACACAACTCACTAGGAGAAAACAGTTCCAACTCTCAAATGACAAATGACTAATAACTGTATGCATATATTTACTGATTCTATACATATAGCCATCTGATAGAGATATTCATTATACATCTGTACTATAGTCATTATGTACCTGTACTATACATAAATTACTTAGGAAAGGATAAACAACCTATTAAAAATGGGAAAAGGATTTGAATAGCACATAAAGAAGAAAAAATCAAAGTGGCCAATAGGGGGCACTTGGGTGGATCAGGACTTAAGTGTCTACCTTCAGCTCAAGTTAGGATCTCTGGGTCCTGCAATTGAGCCCCATGCTGGCTCCCTGCTCAGCAGAAAGTTTGCTTCTCTCCGTCCCTTTGTCTCTGCCTCTCACTCGGGCTCACTCTCTCTCTCAAATAAATAGAATCTATAAACAAACAAACAAATAGTGGCCAATAAACATAAAACAGGCAACAGGGGCACCTAGGTGGCTCAGTCAGTTAAGCTTCCAACTCTTGATTTCAGCTCAGATCATCATCTTAGGGTCATGAGATCAAGTCCCACGCTGGGCTCATGCTGGGCATGGAGCCTGCTTAAAATTCTCTCTCTCCCCCTCTCTCTACCCTTCTCCACCCTTAAAACAAACAAACAGAGGAACAAACTCCCTTGTAATTTTTCAAATCAAACCTGTAAGGTTTTTATTGTATTTTTTGTTCTTATAATGGCCAATTTTCGAAGACCCATAATGTCAAATATGGTGGAGAAATGGATAGATATACTCTGGCCCAGTCATTTAGGATGGAGACTGTCTGTATCTACTGAATCTTGAGATCTCTAAATCAGTTGACCCAGAAATCATACTTCTGTGAATACAATCTTAGAAAAAATTGCAACAAACTTTATATTCATCAATAGTTCATCTGTTAAATAAATTGCTGAGGATTCTCTACAGTAATTTAAAACAATAAGGATGATTCTATTTTCATTAAAACTTTTAAGCGTATGTTCCAGTTACTATTGTTATAACAAACTCTCCCAAAATGAGTGACTTAAAACAGTTAGGATCCAGACATGGTGCAGTGAGACTGGTTGGTCTCGACTCCTTAAAGTCGAGGCCTCAGCTGGGAGCGCTAAGCTCCTGCGGTTGTTCATCCCCTGGGGCTCTGCATTAGGGCGCCTACCCGGGGCCTCTCCGCTCTAGGGCGCCTACCCGGGGCCTCTCCGCTCTAGGGCTCCTACCCGGGGGCCTCTCCGCTCTAGGGCGCCTACCCGGGGGCCTCTCCGCTCTAGGGCGCCTACCCGGGGTTTCTCTGAATGGGCTTCTTCAGAGAACGATGATGGCCTCAGGATAATTCAATCTTCCATGGTAAATCAGGGCTCCAAAAGTAGGTATTCTATCAAACAATGGGGAAACTGCACTGCTTTTCTGACCTAGCTTCATAAGTCAGACAGTGTCATTTCTGCCCCTTTCTGTGGTCACCAGCCTGTCCGAATTCGAGGAGAGAGTATATGGACACTCCCACTCAATGTCAGATCATATTGTAAGAGCATGTGAAATGGGAGACAGTGTTCTGGCCAGCTTTTGAAAAACACAACCTGCCACAACGAATCAGAGAAAAAGGCCAATTGTAGAATATCTGTAGTCTGACGTCATCTGTATTGTACCTGCGTGCAAACGGAATAAATGCGACTGGATAAACTGTGCATGGTAAACACACAGACAATCATTTCAAAGCATTTACCTCAAATTGCTAACAAACATCAGCTTCCGGGAGGGAGTGAGATGACATAATTGGAGATGGAGGGGACCATTCATATTTCCTCCAATGGGTCAAGACTCTGCAGTGAGTTCCAAGGTGAGATGTGCAAAGGACAAGAAGTAGTGTTTTCGAAAACTACGTGCAGGTAAAAATGGGGCATGAGACGTAATTGGGTGGCAATCAAATGGTCCTGGTTAAATGTCTCAGCAGCACAATCAGATTTCCAAACACTCAAATATCAGATTACCACTCAGGTGAGGGACAAACATCATAACAGATGACCTGATACTTGAGCCAGGCAGTTCAACCTGTGGTTAGCCCCACGTTTGTAACAAAGAGAGGTCTTTAACAACACATGAACTTCTGTGCTTTGTTTTGCTTTTTATCACTTTAGCTTTCCAGCAAAAATTCCCTTTAATAAAGTATAGTTTGCTCTCAACTGTAATAATAGAAAAAAAGCTATTTCTTAGTTATCTAGATATGTAGAAACACAAGGACATAAGTTTTCACCAAGTGCTACCCTAAATCTGCATTCAGCTTGTGGGTAGAACTAGAATTGAGAATAATAGAAGCCTGGTGTTGGGGTAGAGTTGACCCTTAATGAATTTCACCATTTTCACCTGAGATTACTGAAGCCTCTTTTTGTGTGTAGATGCAGACTTTAGTCGTTTATCATAAAAATTCAGATTCCATAACATTTTGTAGTGAATACCAAGACTTACTATAAAACTACAGGAATTAAGACAGTGTTGTAATGGATGAGAATGACCCTATGGAACTGAATAGAGAGCCCAGAAATAGTCTTGCACTTATATGGTCATTTTATTTTTGAACAGGATACCAAAGCAATCTAATGGAGAGGGAAAAGTCCTCTCAACAAATGGATAGAAAACCTTATATATATTGGGGGGAAAAGAACCTTAATCTTTACCTCATACCACACACAAAAATTAATTTAAGATGCATAGCAGACACAATAAAAGTTAAAACTTTAAAGCATCTATTATAGAAAAAAGTACGGGGGAATATAGGAGACTATTTTTGTGACCTAAAATGTAGGGAAGAGTCTCTTAGAGAGGACACAGGAAACAATAACCATAAAAGAAAAAGGTAGATAAATCGAACTTCAGAATTTAAAATACCCACGATAAAGACATTGCTAAGAAAATGAATAGGCTAGCCACAAACTAGAAGGAAATTGCTATAAAGCATGTATGTCATAGATCAATAGTGTCTAGAATTTATCAAGAATTCCTGTTACTCAATAACAGACAAATAACCCCAGACAGGGCACTATAGAGAAACAAGATCCAAGTGATGTCTGAGATAGGAAAACAACCAGATGCTTGAGGAAAAAATTACCCCAATGCAATTACCACCCTCATATTTTACTCAAACTCTGAATACGATGGAAATATTATTTAATATTTTAAAAACATAACATTAATTAACATACAGACATGCCAATTAAAACAAATCTGATATAAAACTAAATATTTCCAGGTGCCTGGGTAGCTTACTAGGGTAAGCATCTTCCTTTGAATCAGGTCATGATCCCAGGGTCCTGGGTTTGAGTCCTACATAAGGCTCCCTGCTCAGCAGGGAGTGTGCTTCTCTCTCTCTCCCTTCCTTCTGCCCCTCCCCCCTGCTCCTGCTCTCTCCTGATCTCTCACTCAAATAAATAAAATCTTTTTAAATAAATAAATACATACATAAATATTTCCTTCTCTCCATTAATCTCATCCTAATTAACTCTTAAAATTATGGGTAAGAATAACTACACACACACAAAAACTGAGTTACATATGATTTTTTTTATTTCACAGCGTTTTTAAAAATATAAACCACTAAGTATTTTGAAAAACACAAAAGGAATAATCACTTAGCAGCCACAATATTACAAAAATAAACCAGAACGAATTGCACAACAGAACAAAATGATTCCTGCTGACTCATTCCGACTAGGAACACATAATATTCGCTAGGAATGGTAAATGGACCAGCACCACCGCCATTTTCCCACCATCAATTATCACAAAAATCAGTCACAGGACCTATTCCCAGGAGATCATTCCATTTATACAAAAATCCGTACAATGTATAAATGTCAAGTTAACATCTTGAATTTAGTTCCAAGATACCATTTTTCCTTTTCTCTGGGACACAAGTTCAATGGCAAGTTGGAAGGGCAAAGACGATGGAACACCAAGCACATGACTGGCTCACACCCCTCCCAGGTAGTTGGAAAACGCAAGAAAAAAAAATTGCATACTGTGCTGTACAATACAACAGCCACTAGCCACATATGGCTATTTACATTTTAACTATTTAAAATTAAATAACATTAAAATTTACTTCCTCAGTCACACTAATCACATTTCAAGCATTCACTAGCCACACGTGGCTAGTGGCTACCGTATTGGACAATGCAAATATAGAACATTTCTGCAATCACAGAAAGTTCTTTTGCACAGCCCTGGATGTGGGAAGTGTTTCTTCTTCCTTTGCTTAGGCAGGATGTAGGCTGATTATGGAAGCAGCTTTGAGAAGCAAGTCTTCTCCCAGGATATTCCTAGATGGGTGGTGGAGTCATAGAAGGGAGTAAAGTAGCCTCTCTTTACATAGATTACCTTTTCCTATGTATGAAAGGGATGATCCTTTTCTGGCGATCAAACACAAACTAAACTCCACCAAAAATCTGTAAGGAAAATTAGAGATACATGAAGCAGATGGGAAAGTAGCAAGGTAGAGGCTTCTTTATCCTGTTTCCAACTTCCATAGATTATGTCCGCCAAGGAAGTGTACAGGTTCCCAGGGTCCTCCTCTAGAAAATCCTGATGTGGGGCAAGCATATCAGCTGACTGAAAGCCAGTTCTGGCAGGTGTTTCAAGAAAAAAACCTAGGTTGTCTTCACTCTGCTTACTCTCTGGGCAGAGCAGTGTTGCTTGGAGTACTGTTAGTTGTGAAGGAGTTAACAGTTTTGCTGTTTCAATCATTATGCTCCTTGACAACTGCATTTTGTAACCAGGGCACAGACTGCTAGTTTGTTCTCCAAAGATCCACCATCATCTTTTTTCCTTAGATTTCCTCAGATTTTTTTGGTTGAAGGCAGTCATCTGTCCAGCTACAAAAACTACGTTTCTCATGCAACCTCACAGATCTGACACAGTCTGGCCAATGAGATGTAAGTAAAAGCTGCTGGGCGTCTGTCTGAGAAAGCGCTTTAAAAGAAAGCAGAATCAAAATGGTGTGCCCTGTTTTCCCTTTCAGCTTCCTTCATCTTCTCGGGGGCGCTGCAGCAACCATCTTGGAACCTAAGGGAAAAGCCAAGGGAACCTCAGGGTTCCCTGACATCTCTGAGCTCCTGAACCAACACCAGCAGTGGTTTACCCCTAACCTCCTTGTCACATGAAAATGAAACAAAACCTCTACTCTGTTTGGGGCTGCTGTTCAGTCCAGTAACTTCCTACTCTATTCCTGAGATAGCCATGCATCTTGATTCCCAATAGAAAAGCAAGATTTCTGTCTTAATGTAAAACCCCTTGCCTGAAGAATCATATACACTCAATATACGTAACTTCATAGAGTCATACTAATAAAACAAAAATATAAAAAATTTAACTTCAGCTTCCCCATGTCTACACAGCACAAGAGTGGAAGAAATGATTAGGCTTATTACATAAAATAGCTGCTATTAAGGAAAGCAAGAGGATTTTGAGCTTAGTTCATCGGGAAGTTTTTTCTGAGTGCCTACAATGTTCTGACTATTGTTCTAAGCACAGGTCTACCCTGACTGCCCACATTCCTATGGAGTAGGATGCTAACTACTCAAATAATTAATCAGATCATTATTTAATCTACAATCTTATTTTGGGTAGAAAAGTAAGAAGTATAGTGTTGAGAATTGATTTCACGGTTTCAACACCCCTCCAAAATTAACTTCAAAGATCTGCAACTCAATTTTTTGCTTTCCCTGGTATGTGGCACAGACACCTGATGAGTGATTTCCTAATGATGCCAGAGTTTTGGTTGGAGTTTTAGCTTAAATAATCACACCTACCTTAGAGTAGCTACAAAAATCAAAACCAAAGTACAGTAATCTGTATGTATTTTCTATGTACTGCATTAGTACCATTAGCATTCTGTAAGTCCCTAGATTAGTAGGTATGAATTAAAAACAATAAATATTTCCCGTTATCCTAAATGGTTTAACTATTTAGAAGGTTTAAATGTTGGGCCATTTAAAAAAATTAACTCTTTTGCACTTATTTTGAAACCATAAACAGAATTGGAAATAAAAAATGTCAAGCTATAAATGGGGATAGTGCATGTATTTTACTCACCTCGTTCCAAGTTTCCACCCCTGCAAATGAACCAAAAACAAATCCTGGCACCTTGTCATTCCCAGAAAAGCCAGTGCATGGCACACTCTGGGTAAATTTTATCTCCTTTTCTGTGGAACTGCACCAGATGGCATCCGTCCTGCATCTACAGCTGTGCCCTAAAATTGAAGTTCAGACATAGGAATCTACTTTATTAGACATTTCAGATTTTGCAGGTGTGAGTGTGATGTCATTCTCATTCAACTGAAAATGGTTCTCTTTCAAAGTGGAACTGCTGATTCATTGCACTTCCAGGTTTGGAAATCAGTGACCCAATCAAGATTATCCTAATAAGATTTGAAGTCATTTCAAACAACTGAAATTTAGAGACAACACTGAAATAAGAACATTTAAAATAAAATACTAATATTTCCTAATAATTGAATTATGGCCTAGTTCCTCATAATGTAAGAAATTCAACTTGGCTTCTAGCATTGCTGAAGAATCACAAAAAACCTTTTATTAAAATAGAATGTAAGAATCTTCTATAGTCGAGTTATACTTGTATGATGAACAGGTTTTTTTGTTTGTTTTGTTTTGTTTTTGTATTTGACACAGAGAGAGCAGAGTAGGCAGAAGTAGGCAGAGAGGCAGGCAGAGGGAGCAGAGGAAGCAGACTCCTTGCTGAGCAGAGAACTCAATGCGGGCCTCGATCCCAGGACCCCAGGATCATGACCTGAGCTGAAGTCAGAGGCTTTAACCCACTGAGCTACCCAGGCACCCATGAACAGTTGTTTTAAACATTCCTGGCTTTTCAAATGTTTTAATGTCTAGCCCACATGCATACCATCTTCAAAAATAGACTTGGTTTAGTAATAGTCAGGATCAGAATGTGGTCAGCGGATAGAGCAGCCAACATGCACCAGCTGGGAACCTAGAGCAAGGTGGGTGTCAGAGCATTAGATCAAGACAGCAGAAAACAAAACAAAACAAAACAAAACAAAACATAAAAACATGAGTTCCAAAGTAGATCTAATTTGGCAGATCAGTTTTTGTTGAGTTTTAGAAAAATGATGATGGAATAAACGAATAGAAAAAGGCAGCTCCTATCGGGGGGTATCCAAGTTTCAAAAGCAGAGAGCCTAACCTAGCATAGGCAAGGCAGGAGATCAATAGCACCAAGTTCTGAGAGCAAATGTGAGGGACCTTAATTTCCAGTAAGGCCAACTTCCAAGCAGAGATTAAATAACAGAAATCAATATTCACTGTTTTGGCCTAGACAAATGGGAACTTAGTAGCTAATAATTAGATTACAAGGAGGTTTTAAAATGGCACTGGGCACAAGGTGGAAAAGCAACCGCCCTTTCACAGGAAGCAGAGTCAGTAAAGCCGCCCAGAGCTTGGCTTCCTGCGGGGATGGCAGCAAACTACTCACCTTGAGTTCTCTGGTCTCCTCTCTGGAAGAGTCAGGACAGGATGGTTTAAACCTCTGGACACCAGGGGCACTGCTGGGGAGATTAAAGGATTACAAACTCAGGGAGTCACAGAGGTGTTTAAAATAATTCACCTTCTGGTTATTTATAAAGTGTGAAGTGATTGTTTTCCAGCCTTGTAAACACCTATAATTGCTAATTAACTACTCCCACACTCTTCTTCAATGTCTGTACTAAACCTACAACCCAATAACTACATGCCACTGCAGGGATGTCAACCACTTAGAGAAATATTGTTCAAAATAAAAGACAGTCACTGCAGTTAATTCTAGGATTCAAACCAAAAATTCAAAACAACTGGTACCATAGCTCTGATAAAGAGAAATGCAGATAGATAGAGATATAGAATTACATATATTTAGATAGAGAATTATATATATACTTCTATGTATATATATAGAAAAAATAAATATGCACATGCTATACTTCATTAAAAACAGGGCTGTTCTAGGAATGTGAAACAGAAATGTGGGAAATTATCTGAATGTCTGAGACAAAAAAAATTTCCTCATAATTATTTACTCATATGAGAGGTTTTTTTCCCTACCCTGGATTACCAAAATAATTGTCTTCCACTTCACTTTCATATTATCCACTTATGCAAAACTTAGTAGTTTATTGTTTTTATCCTCTCTACCTGATCCTTGTACCTAAAATTAAAATTTTCAACATTCAGTCACGAAATGGACAGCTTATCCCACCTTAATGTGACTGAACCCAAATCTTTCCTTACTGAAGACAAATTCTATCTGCATTCCATATTTCAACTCCAAGACCCCCTGCATTGTTTTACAAAAAAGCAGAATGATGATTACAATTGTAAACACTCCTCACATGCCATTCTAATTTCCAGACTCCTCTGCATAGATACTAATTCTTGCACTTAGTTAGGAGTCAGTTGGGCTCCTCAGTTCTAGTAGAAAACTCATCCGTTCTAAGAGGGAGAGAGAGAGACCCCTTTCATTGTACCCATTTCCTCAATCCCAACGTCTTGCTGTTTTAGGCTCTGGGTCTTCCCAAGTTCAGCTGCAACCAGGGACAAAGTGAAATCAATTGCGATCCCTGCTTACCACTTGCAGCAAAGGTCCATCTTGGGTGGACCCCGTCCTCTCTGTGCAGGGCTGTCCCTTACCAGCTGTAACTGTAGTGGTGATCTTCAGCTCACCAACCCAGGGCAACAGCTCGGTTCCAGAACTCCAGACCACGTAAATGGAGGAAAAAGCATCTGGAAGATGAAACTGTTAGTTCCCCAAACTGACATTGCCTGGAGGGTGCTTAGGGCACATTAATAAAGAAGTTTAATGCTGCCCAACGATCTTCTGACAAATGGTCTAGTCACGTAACCTGAAATGACAGCCTTGTTCCTCTTTCTCCTGTTGCCCTACAAGTGTGAACAGTACCTCTTTTCATCAACCCCAAAGCATCTCCCAAATGACTCACTAACACTCACCCTCCACCGTTTGAGATTCAAAACCCACCTGGTGTGTCCACTCTGCAGGCATCAGTGGGGTCCGTGGCTAGAAGAGGAGTAGGGATTAAGGGGAAGAAAGGCCACTGAATCCTCTCTGGCACTGTCAGATGAACCCCATTTAATGTCTACCAAAGAGCAAAGATATATAAAGCAGTATTTGGCATACTTCAAGAGCGCAGTTTCCTCCTTCTTCTTGTCCCAAAGCCCACACGCTCTCAGTGATTTGGACATTAAGGTTGACCTTCGATTTTTTAAATCAAGTTTGGTGTGAAAGTGGTTGGATTGGATAATCTCAATGATTTAGTTTTCCATCCTTTCTGCACAAGCTAAAATGCAGTGGGACTGGGGAGAACTTGCAGGTGCCCAAAGCCATTCCGGCTCCAAGGGCTGCACATTTCTCTTTCACCATCTCTCCTCACCCCAGAAAAGCTAAGGGTCGGTCCCTAAGAGCACAGCGCCAGCCCAGACCGCAAACACCCGCCGTGCCTGGCAACCGAGAGTGCTTCGAGTCCGGAACCTCCCCGAGGGGCGGAGAAAGTCGCCCCTCCGCAGACCCCTTCCACACCCAAACGAACCTGCCAGCGCTACAACCGAGCCTGGCACTGGAACATGGGCGGCCACGCGGACAGAGAGTCGAGTCTGAGACCCAGCCCGGGGCCCGCGCAGCTCCGTGCCTCCCGCTAGTGCCCGCGCCTTACGGGTCACACCGCTTGCTCGCGGGAGAAGCCCCAAGGCTCCCGGTGCACCGAGAGACGCCCGGGCTGGAGCGCCCCGGCCGTGCTGGCCACGGAGTTCTTCAGCTGCTTGATGACCACGAAGAGAAGGAGGAAAAGTAAGAAGAGCAAGAAGAAGAAGAGCGCCAGGTAGAGCAGAAAGTTGAGCTCCCACTCCATGCTGGAGGCGCCGGCGCTCGGCGCGGATAGCAGCTGCCCGGCAAGGCTAGCAGCCCGCTTTCCCACCTTCGGGTGTCCTCCGCCCGCGTACGGGCGCCCCACGTTGGGCGCCTACTCCGCGGTCCGTGCTCGGCCTCCCCCAGCTCAAAGGAAACGCGCCAAGGAGCTGGTTAATCCCAGCTCCGCCTCTCCCAGCAGGCACAGGAGCCTCCCGCTTCGCTGAGAGCCTCTCCTGCGCTCTTGGGGACGTGAGCGGATTTTTCTAGGAGCGAATTTTTCTAGGAGCGAATTTTGCGGGCGGGGACACCAAGAGAAGGGGTCGTGGCTCAGTTTCCCAAGGGGCGTTGGGGCTGGTGTTTTGCAAATGATACTGATATCTCCACCCCCAACATCCGATGGGTGCCTAGCCCTCCTCCCTTTCTATTTAATTTTGTATCATTTTCCCCGTCCTGGTTTTTCCAAAGAGAAAAGATGCCATGGTCCAGAAACCCAAAAGAATGAGAAGTAGCCGTGAAGGTGGGGTCTAAACGGCTTGATGGTGCCAAAGTGAATTCCAGTTCAAGCTGCCTTGCTCTTCGGACTTACAAATACACTCAGTACAGAATGCTCTCTTCTATGGACAACAGGTCAGTTAGGTAAGCATTAAGAGCAAAACGCATTTCAAAAGTTATATTGTGCAAAGCTTCAGAACCCTTGATTTCAAATTCAATTTCCTTGGTGGAAAGCAAAAACAGAACAACAATAAACAATTACTTGAAATGCTCCTTTAAGTCCCTAACTCCTCTCTGAATTTAAGATCACTCATATCCTATATAGTGCAGCTTGTAAAGAAATGCAGTTTATCCACTGCTGTGTAATAAATTGCCCAAAACTTAGTGGTTTAAGACAACATAAACATTAGTTCTCTCTCACAGTTTGAGACACTCTCACAGAATGAAGAGTTTGGTAGTAGTTAACGTGGGGCTTCTGGCGTGGGGTTTCTCATGAGGCTACAGTTGGATGTCAGGCAAGGAAGGCCACAGTCACCTGAAGGTTTGAATGGAACCAGAGGATCCACTTCCAAAGCCGCTCACTTAGACAGCTGACAAGTGGTGCTGGCTGTTGCTGGGAGGCCTCAGCTCTTTGCCATGTGGGCTGCTTGGAGGTCCTCACAACACTGTGCTGGCTTCCCTTAGAGCAAGTGACCCAAGAGAACAAGGCAGAAACTGCAACACTTTTTGCAGCTAGCTGAAGAAGTGGTATACCATCACTGCTACGATGTCATATTCGTCCCATACAAAGCCCTTATTCAGTGAAGGAGTCCAAGCACATGAACACCAGGGGTAAGGATGGCCAGGGGCCATCTTGGAGTCTGGCTATCAAAACTGCTAATACAACATTTTGTCATTGTCCATTCTGTTTGCTTCCAATTTATTTCACTGTTTATTTGTGAAGAGACAGGAGGGCCCCCTGGACTGAATTCAGGGAATAACTAAATCCTGATATACACATCCCAGATTATTTACTGGTCTGCCCATAATAAATGGCTCTTCTAGGGATGCCAAGGGGTTCAAAGAAGCAGGATGCTATGGAAAAAGATGGGAACTGGAAGTCTCAAGGACCCAAATCTAGTTTCCACTCCCCCTGTCAAAGGTCACTATAATTCTCTGAGTTCCCTTACCTATAATATACCTTGCATATCTTTTCCCTGGGTTTGTTGTGAGAATCCAAAAGGAATGGGATGTTGAATAAGAATGTGTTTTGTTAGGCAAATGTCAGATATTATTATTAATCTGCTACTGAGGAGCCCCATTGTACAAAAATGTACTGTATAAAATGTCCATGTCCCAAGCCTCTCCCCTATCATCGTACTGTGCAGAAATCCCTCTCTCAATAACGTCATTCATCCACCTCATAGGCAATAGTGTGCTGGCTCACAAAATTTTTTTTGAAAACTTTTGCAAGCCATTTGTTAAAATATGGTTAAATCATGTAAACTTACAATTAAATAAATTACGTTGAAAACAAAGATGATACTCCAAACACATTGCTTCCAAATTATTTTACTATATTTCACTCTTATCTATGCACCTGACGTTATGTATATCTATTGTAGCTATATGACTGAAATATTATATAATGGTATATTGCTGTACCTCTCTTCTCAGATGTGTTCAGATGTCATGTGGGTAGCCTGAAATTGGCCACAGTGAGAACATTTGCCCTTAGGAATGTACAAATGCTACAAATCAGGGCCAGGGAGTCATTTGTTAAACACTTAACCACCGCACCATGGCTTGTGGAGCTACTGAGGAAAATCTGAAGTCTTATATATGTAAAGCAGAGATTTTTGATTTTTTTTTTTTTTTTACTACACAGAAACAGCACATGTTCTTACTGGTAGAATTCTCCATTTCATCTAGTCTAGACAGAAGGACACATCCAGTGACAGCTTTCCACTGCCGCCTCCCGTTATGGAAAGCAAAAGGGTCAAATACATCGTTTACCCACTTCCGAGGTACTACAGGAAGAAGGGCAGGAAGAGCCATGCCAGAAACTCAGAGAAATATCCTTGATTCCCAAGACTCTGAAGCTTGGGAGCAGACAGAACAGAAGAAAATGTTTGGAGGTTTGCATTCCGGGTAGCACAGGAGCTTTGAAAGCCAGACCAGTTCCAGGAATGACCTGGATGTGGCTCTTGTTGCCAGCCTCTCAAGGCATCCTTGATTCCTGTCCTTTTCCTGTGGCTCTCCTGCCTCTCTTCAATGCTGTGAGCTTTCCCTGTTTTCCAGGGCATCTCCTTATTGTAGCAAGGAAGAATCATTAGTGCCAACATGCAGGTACCAATACCGGCTGATAAAGCATGACTTATACACTTGGCATTTATCATGCATTTTTACAATAAAGTGTTTGGTAGAAAAGGCATATGCCATTTGGCACATTGCTATCTAGATAGCCAATCTATCAAAGGATGGAAATCGAAACACAGAGAGGTTAAGCGACCTGCTTAAAGCCACATAGCTAACAAGTGGCAAAACTGGGATATGAACCCAGGGAGTTTGGCTCCAAAGCCTTCACTCTCAACCCCCATGATATACGGCCTCACAAGGGAAAGTACACCCTTCTTGTGTGTGACCATCAAATTAATGACAATATTTTTTTCTTTTGAGTCTTAAACTTATAGAAAATGAAGTCAAAGAAATCCATACCTTCTGCTTATTTACATCTCAGCTCCTTCCTTTGAAATCTTCAAGGCCAAAACTTTAAATTTTGCATGCAGATGTTGAGGAAAGAGGCCAACAGATGAAAGTTTTATGTCACCAAGCTCAAATCCATTTCAGCCTTCCTGACCATAACTGTTTAAATTTTCCACTTATCTGAGCAACTTAAATTTATAAATATTAACTAATAAATCCTCATAGTCACTCTCAATAGAATTAGTATTTATTTTTGATATCTAAACAAAATATTTATTTTTATTATTAACATATATTATTTGCTTCAGAGGTATAGGTCCTATACCTCTGAATCATCAGTCTTACACAATTCACAGCACTCACCACAGCACATACCATCCCCAGTGTCCATCACCCAGACACCTTATCCCTCCCCC